>MU706540.1:14134-29428 GCA_026770625.1 Nicotiana glauca
GGTCAATTCCCTGAAGCAGTAGTTTGCAAAATCTGGAACGAATGTCAGTACCTAAAAGCAGACACTTGCCTACGAGATTGGGCCAAAGGAGAAGTATAGCCAGGATACCCCGCTTGGTACAAGAGGGATCTTGAGTCCGAGAGGCTAGCTAAAAGACCTCACCTCCAAGATTTCGCTGAGTCATCACAAGAACAATGGACTTGGTTGGCTAAAGAAAATGAATNTATGACCCGCTCTACCTTCTTCTCAGCAGTGATGATTTTTGTTAAGAGGATAATGTATGAATTGGAACAATTGAAAAAGGATCTTGCGCCCAAGCCCACGGCGAGGCCGAACGATGCTCCGCGGGCACCACAATTTGAAGCTTTATTGTACTCGTAGCTCGAGTTGTATTTTCTTTTTCTGGAATCTGTTGTCTGTTAGAGTCCATTCTCTTTTTCGTACCAAAGTTTGTTAGTAGTATTTGAGTCTGTACTTTGTTTTAAGTCTGTAGTTTCCTGTTCCAAATTTCTAGTTGATAATAAAATGTTTCATTAATGAAATGGAAAATTCCCAGAAAAAATTATTTCTTTATTCTTTGCGTTCAATTTTGCGAACTACGATTGGTCTGATTCGTATGGGGCATGATACGTAGGCAGTCTTCATCAGATTCGACCATAACCCTAATAAAGTATATAAATAAAATAAAAGGAAATAGGGAAAAGCGTAAAGAGAAGCCGGAATTACGCATGCAACTGTTGCAAAACGTGTAGAAATCCATCTAACTGTATAGGTGCATCACACCCCCAACGTGAGATTACCTATATGTTACTTGTCTCAAATTAACCAGTTGTTGCTGTTTCCAGGTTTTATAGAAAGGTGGTTGATTTTGTGGTAGTCTGGCCTTACATTCATACTTTATGAGGTCGAAGGGAAGTGTTCAACCACCCGTCGCAAAGTCGAAAGGAAGTGTTCACACTTATTTCACAAGGTCGAAAGGAAGTGTAGAAATGTCATCAGAAATCCCTCCACCAATGATTCCCATTTCGGAGGAGAGTTCCATCTCGGCCATCCCAACTTCTGAATCAGCAACTGTTGAGGAAAACAGGATCCTCCGTCTCCGCATAATGGAAATGTGGGACGCCTGAAACAACGGAAGAGAACTGTCGAGTGCAAACCCTGGATTCCCCGAGTTGTTTCCTAGGACAAGTGGGATTTCAAACGTCCCCATCAGTTATCCAACTACCCCATTCGGATATCCTACCATGTCAGCTCACTTCACCGGATCACCTTCTGAGTCTCACCCCCAGGTGTTGGCGACAGGTGCAGCCTCAAACACATTCACCGCACCGCCTTGTCCGGCCACGGCACAACCCACTTTACACAGGCCTAACTTTGACTCATCTTCTTTCACATTCCAAGCACCATCCTTCTCGTTAGAACCCCAGTTTTCCACCAGCGCTTACCCTCAGCAGCCTCGATAGGAGCGTATTCCTGGGCAAGACCAAAATCCTAGAGCACCCGAGCATGATGAGATGGCTAAGAGAATGAGAAGCCTCAAACAAGCTTAAAGAACATGCAAGGGTTGAGCGGGCAGAAGAGTGTCTCCTATGCGGATTTGTGTATGTTCCCGCATGTCCATTTGCCGTCAGGGTTCAAGACACCGAAATTTGAAAAGTCTGACGGGCACGGCGACCCCATTGCTTATTTGAAGAAATATTGCAATCAGTTTCGGGGAGCCGGTGGCAGGGAAGAATTATTGATGGCATATTTCGGGGAAAGCTTAATAGGTATTGCTTCAGAATGGTTTATGGATCAAGACATCTCCCATTGGCATATCTGGGATGATCTTGCCCGAGACTTTATCCGACAGTTCCAATACAATATCGACATTATGCCGGATAGGAATTCTCTGACAAATCAAAAGAAGAAATCCTCAGAAAATTTCAGAGAATACGCAATTAAGTGGTGCGAACAAGCTTCAAGAGTAAAACCTCCAATGGATGAGATAGAAATAGTCACTGTCTTCCTGCAAGCCCAAGAGCCCGATTACTTCCAGAATATGATGTCGGCCATGGGAAAGCCTTTTGCAGAAGCAATTAAAATCGGGGAAATGGTAGAAAATGGTCTAAAAATAGGTAGAATCTTGAGCCAGGCAGCCATAAGAGCAACCTCCCAAGCCATCCAAGGTGGGTCCGGAGGAATAGCAAGGGGCAAGAAAAAGGAAGAGACATCCATGGCAGCATCAGAAGCAAGGGAATATCGTAACCCCAGGCCTCGTTTTCAAGAAAGAATCCCACAACACTACTACCCCCACCAAGATGTGGCCTATGTTCCTCAACCTTACATGGTCATGAATGTTCAACCTTATGGCCGACCACCGCAACAAGCCAACCAAAACCAAGCTCCACCTCCCAGAAACCAACCTCCCTACCGAAACCATTATAATCTCCAACCACCCCAGAATAATTTCCGTCCTCAGGAGCCACCCAGAAGACAAACTTTCACACCTATTGGTGAACCATATTCTACCCTATTCCGAAAACTTGTCCAAATGGTTTTCCTGCAGCCAGTTCCTCAAACAAGACCAAATCTAGCATCGCCTGCTTACAGAGCCAGTGTCAGGTGTGCTTATCATTCAGGAGTAGAAGGGCAAAATACCAATGATTGTTGGACCCTAAAAAGGGCAATGGAGAACCTGATAGAACAAGGGAAAATAGTGTTAAGGGACGAGGAGGTCCCAAATGTGACTAACAATCCGCTGCCAGCTCACAATAATGGGCCGGTGAAAGGGATGATCTGTGAGGACAAAGAGTTCGATCCCACTTTGAAAGCTATAATTGCCATTGTTGATACCGAAAGAAAGCCTATAGCAAACCCGAGGCAAGCGAAAGGGGAAAAGAAGACTAAAGCTGTCAAGGCTTAACTCGAAAAGAAGGTTGAAACGAAGACAGAGACGGGGGTGCCTCTGAAAAATGGGGTTCTCTATATTCCACGAGGTCACTCAGAGAAGCCACAGAGATTCGAAAGGAAAAGGGGAATACCGATGTATGTGCCGAAAGGAGCCTATGTGGTCCGGGGGACGATTAAACTGCCTTGGCTGAATGAGCCAATGGTTATCGGACGCGTGCCATATAAGCCAATTACGGACCCGTCCGCGGTACCATGGAATCATCAACGGACATTGGTTACATACAAAGGCAAGGAAATCACAGGAGAACTTCCGTGAAATACTTCTGCTGGAAAATATTCAGACATACAAGAAGTGAACAGTGCCACACGGAAGCGCTTCCCACCCAAGAAGCCTGTAAGCACTGAAGAAGCAGAGGATTTGTTCCAAAAAATGAAGATGCCTGATTTTGAAGTGGTGGATCAGTTGCGCAAGTACCCTGAACAGGTGTCTATGCTATCTTTGCTAATGAGGTCTGCCGAGCATCAGAAGATCCTGCTGAAAACCTTAAATGAAGTGTATGTGCCGGCCGAGACTTCAGTCGAACAACTCGAAAGGATGACGGAAAGGTTCTTTCCGGTTAATCAAATTTCTTTTAGTAAGAACGATTTGCCTCCGGAGGGAGCGGCTCACAACAAGGCCTTACATCTGATAGTCAAGTGTGAAGACTACTACGTCAAACGAGTAATGTTGGATGGGGGTTCGGGTGTTGACATTTGCCCTCTCTCCATGCTGCAGAGAATGGAAATTGGGACTGGAAGAATTCGCCCCAATAATGTCTGTGTAAGAGCCTTTGATGGCATCAAGAGGGATACCCTCGGAGAAATAGACCTGATATTGACTATCGGACCAGTGGATTTTGAAGTAACTTTCCAGGTGCTGGATATGGACACGTCTTACAACTTTCTCCTCGGAAGACCTTGGATTCACGCTGCAGGGGCTGTACCCTCCACTCTCCACCAAATGGTGAAGTTCGAATATGAAGATCGAGAAATTGTGGTCCACGGAGAAGAGGAACAGTCTATTTATCGGGACCCATCCATCCCACGTCTCGAAGCAAGAGAGGGAAGTGAGCACATAGTTTATCAGGCTTTCGAAGTTATATTGGCAGAGCAATATGAAGAAGGGAGCCCTTGCCCCCAATCTTTCTTGTCCAGCGCCCCAATCATGGTTGCTAAAGAAATGATCCGACGGGGATTCAAACCGGGAAAAGGACTTGGAAAATCACTACAAGGAATAGCTGAACCTATCACCCTACCTTCAACTGAGAAATTCTTTAGGATAGGCTTCCATCCCACCCTATGTGATGAAAAGTGGGCGAATAAGAGAAAGAATGAGGGATGGGATTTACCTCAACCACTGCCACACTTGTACGAGACCTTCGTCAGCCCAAGGTATGATGAAGCAGAAGAAGATGAGGCTTTTACAGCTGAAGAGATTGAGGAAATATGTGGGGCGATGAGAGAAATGCTTTACGAAACTCACATGGTTCAGCTGGGAGAAGGCACAAGCATCGCTGAGGTGCTATATATGGGGCCAAATGCTAAGCTTCAAAATTGGAAGGCTACATCGTTCCCAGTCAGGCGGGAGTCCGGGTAGACTTATCCTGCCACCTTTCCTGCATCACGAGTTATCCCAGGGTGTAACTCGGATGTTTTCTTTAGTTTCCTGCTCTTAATTTCCTAAAATGTAAACCCTATTATCTTCCCAATTCCAAGGAATAAAATCAGTATTTCATCATTTTATTTTTCTTCATTATTTCTAATTTTTGCTATTTTTTATCTTTTCTTTTCAGTTATAATATTGCGGCTTTAAATAACATGACATGCTTGCGGACTTCACGCTCAGATCAAAAAATGCTGTCTAATTGTGAAATAATGAACCAAGAATCGGAATATGATGAAGAAGAGGCTTTTAGGGAAATAAATCGAGAACTGGAACACTTTGAGAATAAACCTAAGCCGAACTTGAATGACACAGAACCGGTTAATTTGGGAACTCCTGAAGAAATTCGAGAGACCAAAATAAGCATTCACACAGATGAGAAAACACGAGATGCAATAATTCAACTCTTGTTTGAGTTTAAAGATGTGTTTGCTTGGTCATACGATGACATGCCAGGATTAGGTGTTGATCTAGTGGTGCATAAATTGCCAATCTACCCTGATTGTCCCCCAGTTCAACAGAAACAGAGGAAGTTCAAGACTGATATCAGTGATAAGATCAAAGAAGAAATCACAAAGCAGTTGAAAACAGGGGTAATCCGGGTGGTCCAGTATACTACGTGGCTGGCTAATGTAGTTCCTGTGCCGAAGAAAGATGGGAAAACTCGGGTGTGTGTGGATTACCGAGATTTGAATAGGGCAAGTCCCAAAGATAACTTCCCTTTGCCCAACATCCATATCCTTGTTGATAACTGTGCCAAACATGAGATACAGTCCTTCGTGGATTGTTACGCGGGATATCACCAGGTTCTAATGGATGAGGAAGATGCCGAGAAAACCGCTTTCACTACACCTTGGGGTACTTACTGTTATCGGGTTATGCCGTTCGGTTTGAAGAACGCCGGGGCAACATACATGAGAGCCATGACTGCTATTTTTCATGATATGATGCATCAAGAGATAGAGGTGTATGTAGACGACGTGATCATCAAGTCCAGAACTCAGGACGATCATGTTCGAGACTTGAGGAAATTTTTCGAGAGGCTGCGGAAATATGATTTGAAGTTGAATCCGGCTAAATGTGCCTTCGGAGTCCCATCAGGCAAACTTTTGGGTTTCATAGTCAGCAGGAAAGGTATCGAGTTAGATCCAACGAAGATAAAGGCTATCCAGGACCTGCCTCCTCCAAGGACAAAGAAAGACGTGATGAGTCTATTGGGCAGGTTAAACTATATCAGCTGTTTCATCGCTCAATTGACTACCACATGTGAGCCCATATTCAAGCTATTAAGGAAAGATGTAGCAATCAAATGGACAGCCGAGTGTCAAAAGGCTTTTGACAAGATCAAAGAATATCTTTCAAATCCTCCAGTCTTGGTCCTGCCGGAGCCGGGGAGACCTCTGTTCTTGTATCTGACGGTCTTAGAAAATTCTTTTGGCTGTGTCCTCGGGCAGCATGATACAATTGGAAAGAAAGAGCAAGCTATCTATTACTTGAGCAAGAAGTTCACCTGTTATGAAGTCAAATACACTTTGTTGGAAAGAACGTGTTGTGCTTTGACATGGGTCGCTCAAAAGTTGAGACATTATCTTCAGGCTCATACTACTCACCTCATAACCAGGTTGGATCCTTTGAAGTACATATTCCAGAAACCGATGCCCACTGGGAGATTGGCAAAGTGGAAAATTTTGCTTACTGAATTCGACATAGTCTACGTCACTCGCACGGCAATCAAAGCCCAGGCATTGGAGGATCACTTGGCTGAAAACCCTATTGATGAGGAATACCAACCGTTGAGTACTTACTTTCCAGATGAGGAGGTAAACACAATAGAAATAGCCTCCTAAGACGCTCATGCTTGGAAAATGTTCTTTGATGGGGCCATAAATGCCAAAGGTGTAAGAATTGGGGCAATCTTGATCTCACCTGCTGGTCAACACTATCCGGCTGCAGATAGGCTCCGTTTCTTTTGCACGAACAATACGGCAGAGTATGAAGCCTGCATTATGGGCATGAACATGGCAATCGATTAAGATGTTGAAGATTTACTGATTAGGGGGGATTCTGATCTGATTGTCCGGCAAGCCCAAGGTGAATGGGAAACTCGAGATGTCAAGCTTATTCCTTACTGGCAACACGTGAAAGATCTCGGCAAGTGATTTAAATCAATAGAGTTCAGGTACATCCCACAGTGTCACAACGAACTAGCTGATGCACTTGCCACTTTAGCTTCAATGTTACCTTATCCAGGCAACGCCCACATCGATCCCTTGGAAATCCAAATTAGGAAAAGACACGGTTACTGTAATGTAATCGAGGCAAGACCAAATATCCAACCATGGTACCACAATGTCAAGAGGTCTTTGAAAACACAAGAATACCCCGAACATGCTACTGGAGATCAAAAGAGAACTATTAGGCGGCATGCGAGTGGTTTCTTTTTGAGCGGTAAGGTCTTGTATAAAAGAACCCCGAATCTTAACCTGTTAAGATGTGTTGATGTCGAGGAAGAGGGAAGAATCATGCAGGAAGTACACGCAGGAGTGTGTGGACCTCCTATGAATGGGTATGTCTTGGCCAAGAAAATCCTACGAGCCGGGTATTATTGGATAACTATGGAGAAAGATTGCTTCAGCTTCGTCCAGAAATGCCATCAGTGTCAGGTGCATGGAGATCTGATTCATGCACCTCCAACAGAGCTACATCCTATGTCAGAATCTTGGCCTTTTGTCGCCTGGGGTATGGACGTCATTAGTCCGATTGAGCCAAAAGCATCTAATGGTCATAGATTCATTTTGGTTGCTATTGATTACTTCACAAAATGGGTCGAAGCTATCACTCTCAAATCGGTCACTAAAAAAGTCGTGGTGGACTTTGTACATTCAAATCTTATCTGTCGTTTTGGTATTCCTGCAACTATAATCACAGATAATGCGGTGAACCTGAATAGTCATTTAATAGAGGATGTATGCGAATAATTCAAAATAACGCAAAGGAACTCCACTCCTTATCGGCCCAAAGCCAACGGCGCTGTTGAAGCAGCAAACAAGAACATCAAGAAGATTTTGAGAAAGACAATCCAGAGTTCCAGACAGTGGCATGAACAGTTGCCTTTCGCCTTACTAGGTTATCGCACTACAGTGCGCACATCAGTAGGAGCAACCCCATACTTGTTGGTTTATGGGACCGAGGCTGTGATACCGGCAGAGGTAGAGATTCCTTCGCTACGGACAATTGTTGAAGCGGAGATTGAAGATAGCGAATGGGTTAAGACTCGATTGGAGCAGTTGACCTTAATTGATGAAAAGCGAATGGCTGCGGTCTGTCACGGGCAGTTGTACCAACAAAGAATGGCCCGTACTTACAACAAGAAAGTACGACCCAGGAATTTTGGAGTCGGTCAGCTAGTGTTAAGGCGTATGCTTCCCCATCACCAGGAAGCAAAAGGAAAATTTGCTCCTAATTGGAAGGGTCCGTAAATTATCAGGAAGATATTGCCAAGAGGAGCGTTATATCTGGGTGATATTGAAAGAAATGGTCCTGAAACAGCTGTAAATACGAACGCAGTCAAAAGGTACTATGTCTGAGTCTGCTTCGGTGATGTCTTTGTGCATTTGAGATGATGAAGGCTTTTATTCTCGCTACCCAAACACTATCAGCCCTTTTGCAAGCCCTTTTGAGCCAGTTACATTTCTTTGGCTACCCTCTTTGGAATCCAAAAGCACCGTTGAAAAATAATAATAATAATAATAATAATAATAATAATAATAATAATAATAATAATAATAATAATAATAATAATAATAATAATAATAATAATAATAATAATAATAATAATAATAATAATAATAATAATAATAATAATAATAATAATAATAATAATAATAATAATAATAATAATAATAATAATAATAATAATAATAATAATAATAATAATAATAATAATAATAATAATAATAATAATAATAATAATAATAATAATAATAATAATAATAATAATAATAATAATAATAATAATAATAATAATAATAATAATAATAATAATAATAATAATAATAATAATAATAATAATAATAATAATAATAATAATAATAATAATAATAATAATAATAATAATAATAATAATAATAATAATAATAATAATAATAATAATAATAATAATAATAATAATAATAATAATAATAATAATAATAATAATAATAATAATAATAATAATAATAATAATAATAATAATAATAATAATAATAATAATAATAATAATAATAATAATAATAATAATAATAATAATAATAATAATAATAATAATAATAATAATAATAATAATAATAATAATAATAATAATAATAATAATAATAATAATAATAATAATAATAATAATAATAATAATAATAATAATAATAATAATAATAATAATAATAATAATAATAATAATAATAATAATAATAATAATAATAATAATAATAATAATAATAATAATAATAATAATAATAATAATAATAATAATAATAATAATAATAATAATAATAATAATAATAATAATAATAATAATAATAATAATAATAATAATAATAATAATAATAATAATAATAATTAGTTTGAACTACGTTCTGACTTGATTCCGATAGGATACGTAGGTAGCCTCTATCTGGGGTTCAGTCACACCACACCAAAAATCCAAATTTCCCAGAAGCTGAAACTGGGGCAGATGTTATAATGGTTCGACCATGAGCTCACCAAATGATTCCAAAGTTGTAATCCCGTCCACAATTCTTTTACCCAAAACCGAGTTCAAGTCCTTCAGATCAATTGCCAAAGGCGGGGAGACTAAGAAATATCATTGTTGAAAGCCGATGCATTCTAAATTGAGAGAAATAAATGAGAGAGTCTTATCGGTGAAAACCTTCGGGCACCATGAGGTGATGGGAGTAGAGAAACCAAAAATGAGAGAGCCCGTTTAGTGAAAACTCGTAAAGAGAACTATCGGGCGATGGTGAGAAGAGAAATGAGAGAGGTCGATTAGTGAAAACCCGCAAAGGGCGCTATCGACCGGAAAAGGGGATATCTCATCACTAAAAGTCCTGGCAAGGTTCCTTGGTTGGGAAGTGCGGATCAATGGATTTATAAAATTGGAAGTTGGTGCGGGTCGGGCATCCAGTCTAAGAAGCATGTCGTGTCCATTTAAAGTCAGCATGCACCCCAGATAAGTCCTTCTTTTCCCCCCAAAAGGGACGCTTTTATTTTTAAATTCATTTTTTCCCACTCTTTGTTTGCTTTTCTTTGAATCCCTTTCGGCTTAACCCTAGAATTCCGAAACTTGTTACAAAGAAAAGGCGGCAGGACCGGTTTCACAGACTTCCGCTTATCAAGAGGCGAAGAAAATACCCAGCCTCAGTGGTGCATCAGTCCAATCCCGACTGATCATGCTGTTTGATTACCTCCAAAGTAAAGACATTGGAAAAGAAAGAAAGTCAAAGGTAAGGGTTTCAAAAGAAGAATGAGGTGGAAGAACCAAACCCTTACGCGGGCAAATCATTATGAAATCTTGAGTTGTGTCTTATCAGTTTGAAAGGGGGCCGCCCTCAAAGCCAATCAACGGCAAAGTTCTCAATGGAAATGAGGCCGGGATCAAGCAATTAAGTTGATCAAGGCCACTAAACCAACCACCGTTTCAAACTGACAATTGTTCTTTGCTTGAAAATTTAAAATAGGTACCCTCCAAAGCAACCATGCAAGAAGCAGGTGCAGCCCAAAAGAAAAAGAAACGCGTAAGTGCTGAAGCAGTTTTTAATCAATGCAAAAGTTAAGTTTTCTCCAAGGTAACAAAAGAAGAAAATCCCAAAATAATATAGTTAAAATTCCCAATACCAACCTGGTACTTCCTTAGACAACATTAAGGCTCCAATCCCTAAGCTAAGCAGCTTTCCTTGCCGACATTAGGGCTCCAGTCCCTGAGTTGAGCGACTTCCTTTAGCCAACATTAGGGCTCCAATCCCTAAGCTGAGCAGCTTTCCTAGCCGACATTAGGGCTCCAATCCCTGAGTTGAGTGACTTCCTTTAGCCGACATTAGGGCTCCAATCCCTAAGTTGAGCGTCTTTCCTTTAACCAACATTAGGGCTCCAATCCCTGAGTTGGGTGTTTTCCTAGCCGACATTAGGGCTCCAATCCCTGAGTTGAGCGACTTCCTTTAGCCGACATTAGGACTCCAGTCCTTGAGTTGAGCGAGCTTCCTTTAACCAACATTAGGGCTCCAATCCCTGAGTTGAGCGAGTTTCCTTTAGCCGATATTAGGGCTCCAATCCATAAGTTGAGCGAGTTTCCTTTAGCCGACATAGGGCTCCAATCCCTGGGTTGAGCATCTTTCCTAAACCAACATTAGGGCTCCAATCCCTAAGTTGAGCAGCTTTCCTAGCCGACATTAGGGCTCCAATCCCTGAGTTGAGCGACTTCCTTTAGCCGACATTAGGGCTCCAATCCCTGAGTTGAGCGACTTCCTTTAGCCGACATTAGGGCTCCAATCCCTGAGTTGAGCGAGCTTCCTTTAGCCGACGTTAGGGCTCCAATCCCTGAGTTGAGCGAGTTTCCTTTAGCCGACACTAGGGCTCCAATCCCTGAGTTGAGGGTTTCCTAGCCGGCATTAGGGCTCCAATCCCTAAGCCGAGCAGCTTTTCTAGCCGACATTAGGGCTCCAATCCCTGAGTTGAGCGTCTTTCCTAGCCAATATTAGGGCCCCAATCCCTGAATTGAGCATGTTATCCTAACCAACATTAGGACTCCAATCCCTGAGTTGAGTGTTTTCCTAGCCAACATTAGGGCTCCAATCCTGAGTTGAGCGACTTCCTTTAGCCAACATTAGGGCTCCAATCCCTGAGTTGATCACTTTTACCTTAGCTAACATTAGGGCTCCAATCCCTGAGTCAAGCGTTTCCTTTTAGCCAACATTAGGGCTCAAATCCCTGAGTTGAGCGTATTTCCTTAACCAACATTAGGGCTCCAATCCCTGAGTTGAGCGTTTTTTCTTTTTTGCAAATATTAGGGCTCCAATCCCTGAGTTGCGTCTCTTTAGACATAGGGTTTCCAATTCCCCCATCGATCCTGCAGATTTTTATTGCAAAATAACTCACGAAATATTTCTAGTAAACTGGGGTAGAAAAATTTCGTTCGTTTGTTTATTGTGGTGTCCGAGCAGGTTTGACCTCGTGGCATAGGGTTCGAGATGACCTATGGAGTGAGTTTCAATCCAGAATAAAGAGGAGAAGAAAAAGAACAAAAAGAAATGAGCTCGAATATTGAAGAAAACAAAGGTGCGGACTGCTCGAAATCTGATTGAAGTCGCATGCCCCGCCAATCCGGTTTTGCTCAATGCTGCAGAAAGAAACAAGAACCTACAACTCGCGAGCATCAAGATTCGGATCTAAGTCTACATCAAAATCAGCTAAGACTCAAGATCAAATTTCAAAAGAATTATAGATAGGAATCTTGTAACTCATAGTTGATAGACATAGCTAGCTTAGCTTGGATTTTTCTTTTGGTGTAATAAGGAGGTCAGTAAGCAGCAAGTAACAGCAGCAGCAGCAACAGTAAACCCCAGCTTCATGATAGTCCCAGCTACCAAAACTTCCCGAACTACATTGACCTTATTCCCTTTTAGCAAGGGATATGTAGGAGGCCTCACGAAGCAAAGGCTCGGTCAAACTCTTTCAAAAAAGGTTCACACGGGATACTCGAATGGGCAAAAATCGCTCATATTCGCTCACTTATCTTTGCACGAAAACTCTTCATGTTTCCGGGCAAAGAGGGGCAGCTGTGAGCACGTGATTTTTGCTTCACATGAATTACTCCCAAAATTTCAAAATAAAACAATTTTTCTTTGTGTATAATTTTGAGAATTTTGCGTGACATTGTGGATAATCATTTTTGTCTGTGAATGTTCATCTTGTCTAAATTAATGAAAAAATACAAAAAATATACTTTGCATGAATATTTAGGAGTTAATCGTGCATTTAGGAATTAATTAAACCCTGATTTGTTTTTAAAAAGGAAAATCACAAAATATGCATTTTTATTCTACTTTTGTCATTTAAATATGCCATTGTGTGATCTTATTCCAATTAAATGTTTTAACTTGTGTGTTAGCTGTTTGTTAAGGGTTAATTAATATTTTGTAGTTTAATTTTGGTTTTAAAATTTATTTTAGAATTTTTGTTAATTTGTTAATTAAAAGAAGAAAAAAGAAAAAAGTTGAAAATATGAAGCAAATTGGATTTGGGCCAAATTTTAAACCAAAACCAGGCCCAAACATCTCAATGACCTGGTCCAATCCAGTCCGTCTTTGAGACAGTCCAAACGACGTCGTTTCTGAGCCTCAAATCTGGACCGTTGATCAAACAGATCTAACGGTCAAGTTCAGCCTTTGCATAATTGAAACGACGTCGTTTTTAGAAAGTTGATCTTAGATGTTCATTTTCAATAATCTAGCGGCCTCAACCTTTCCCCATAACCCGGTCCATTTTCACCCGGGTCAACCCAATCTCCCAATTAAACCAAACGCCACCGTTTTCCTTAAGTGGATTGATCCACGCCGTTGATCGTGCTTGATCCAACGGCCAGGATCAAATCCATCCCATGGTATATAACCCAAATCCCTTACCCCACGCCTCCCTAAGCAATACCCTCCCCCCCGAGCCATCGTCTCTCTTAGAGACGACCCTGAACCCTCCGCCGATGACCACCGTGACTCCACCTACCGAAAATCGCCTCACGGCAGTTCCGATAGGCCAAACTCCGCCATCTTTACACCATTAAACCACCACAATCTCCCCATTCCAACCATCCTATCAGCTTCCCTCGAATCCTTATGTAGCTTTTCGAATATCAGATCAAAATCAGCCAAAAATCCCAACTTATCCAATAGCCACCAAACCTACACCCTTTGACCTTTGGACCTACCTCACCACTAGAGCACTGCTAATTCCCCTCAAATCAGCCTGGAATCCGTCAAATAAAGATTTTGGGCCAGGAACCCTAGCCGCCGCCACAAGACCCCGGCGGCGGCGCCAACCCCAAACCTTCCCCAAGTAACACCATGTGACCATTCGACCTCCTTCATTCCCCAAACAACCCCTAGTTTCCTTCGAGTCAAGCCGGAATTGATCAAATTTTAGAACCCTAGAAAAAGCCAAAAACCTGGAACCCGCCTGAGTAAAGGGAAAAGTTGAGGTTTTAAATCGACATTAGTCGAGCGTTTTCAGTCGAGAACACTCGATTAAGGTCCGTTTGGACCTCAAAAGTTCGAGTCGGAGTTTTAAATGGAACGGATTTAAGTCTAAGCCTATGATTTTGAGGTATTTATTCTATTTTTCTTATTTATATTTCTTTTTGATTGTTCTCTGATTAAGTGCCATAGGAATGCATCATTTTATCATTTGTTCCTCTCTTCTCAATCTGACCTTTCATTTGGTCTAATTTTGTTTCTGTTCGTTGTGATTACATGTTGTAAATTATGTAATCTTTTATTTGAGTTTCGTTGATTAGTTAGTTTCCTTATAGCCCCTGTTTTTGACACTCGAATCCCCTGTACCCCTCAATTGTCATTGTTGAACTGTCTGAGGCAATTCACCCGCGTTTGTTTGGTTTTTACTCAGGGATTCTTTCTTCCTCTTTGTTTTGTTGAAATGATTCGAATTAGTCAGCATTAATAAGCTTTTATATAAGGATTGCTCATTTTTGCTATGGTTTCAAATGGTCTCAGTTATGTTATATTTGTCTTTTCTCTCTTCATTGTCTATCATTTGTTGCATATTAGTTCATTATATTACAGCGTCCATTCATGTTTGCTTAGTTTGGAATTTGTGTTAGTTCAGGCCTTAAGGCTGTGTCAATCATGTTTCAAACTTTTCTGAATAGTTCACTCCAACTGTTGTTCTGAATCATTGTTCTTTACCCTGTTGCTCTCTGAGTTTATTTTAAACTACCGATTGAGTTTTGATAAGTTTGAATTGGTATAAATGATAAGTGCAGGACATGCAGTGGGCTTAGGTTTAAATTCGGCCTTATTTGTTCTTATGATTAATTAGGATTTAATCTAGGTTCTCTTATTAGGAGAATTGGTATAGCTGATAGGTAGTGAATGCAGTATTTTCAGGGGTGCTTTGGGGATTTAAATCACTTGAATAGCTGGGCTAAAGGCTGCTGAACAATTAAGGTCTATTAGTGGGTTGAATAAGACAAAGATAAGTGGAATTAAAATAGTAAAAGACAACTAGAAGTGGAGACAACTTTTGCTGGTTTTAAGGCCTAAAACAAGTTAGTTAATGGTCCACTAGTTGCCTAAAAATTAGGAGAAAAAGAGAGCTTGAGAGGGTATATAAAAGGAAAATACTTTCTGAAGAAGGGGGGGGGGGGAGATAGAATACACAGAGAGTATATTCTAAAAATAAAAAAAAGGAGTTGAAAAGAATTGGGAGAACCACTGTGAGTATGTAACTTTGAGTTTTGAATAAGTTTTTAGAGCCTGAGTCTAGAGAGTTAGGTGATTTGCTTCATCAATCCTTTGAACAAGCTTTCAGTTCTCTTTTCAAAATCTGAAGTGTTTTGAGCAGTTTGAGACTCCGTTTTGTATCTGTTTGGTTAAGTGTGAATCCAGAATCGGATTTTGTTTCGAAAATTGCATCCTATAGTTTGAAGTTCATTGGTCTTGGTC
>MU706540.1:33390-52576 GCA_026770625.1 Nicotiana glauca
TATAATTGAAAGTAAAATGGGTTACAATTGAAATAGCCACTTTTCTCATTTTGAATTTATAAAAATAGTAAAAGCTGTTTAAAAATAAGATTAAAAATACTGATTTAATAAAAATATGTAAGTGTTAATTTAAAAATATTGGGAATAATTTTGTGATTAAAAATGCTATTGAATCGAGAAATAGGCTAAAATTGCAATAATACAATTTTAGTTTAAAAGTACCAAATGGACTTGTAAAATTATGTAAAAATCATGTAAATTATATTTTTTGTGTAGATGTAAAAATAAAATAAATTATTCACCCAAAATGACGAGTTTTGGGAATAATTATTGGATTTTATAGTACAAAATAGGCCATAAATTGGTTTTAAAAATCTTCAAAAAATTTTGAAAAAATACCAAAACCTTTGGGGATGCTTATATATGCATATACGTGCTATTTTTGAAAGTATTTTGAGTATAAAGATACATAGGGAAAAAAATTGGGTATCAACATCTTGTTTGTTAATTCATGGGTTTTTGCGTTATCTTTTTTTTTTTTTTTTAAATTCTTGATTAGCTTCATGAATATCTGAATCAAACATGAATTTACAAGACAGGGCCTTTTTATATTCGACACTTAATGAAGAAGACGTCTCAACTTCATAACAGTGTAAATGTACGATAAAAGAAATAGGAACACATATTTTTCATGAAATAACTTTGATAAAATTTTCATTTGAAATTTGTCAAGTTTAAATAACATCTTACATGTATTTAAATAACTTCTATAACTTTTTCGTAAGTGTTTTATTTACAACAGATTTGCAAAAAAAGAAAATCCAAGGGTTTTTTTTACAACCCATTTTTATATATTGCCTTTAACCTAGATATCATATAATTGAAATCTATAAGGTTTTTTGGCTGGTTTTGTTTTATTGGCTTGTAACTTTGCTCTAAGATTGATTCATTCGATGAGTAGAATTTTGGGCTTTGACATGAACTTTAATTATTCTCAGTCTTCTTTTCCTTCTTTATACATATATCATATGTATATTATAGAGTCCCCCAAGTGTTTGAGCTTTGAAGTATGAAATGTCGAGCACTTAATTATTCCTCCCATGCGGTCCTTTTCCTGAAAAGGAAAAAACAAACAGGACTCGAAGGTACGGTTTTAGATGAAGACTGCTTAACCCTTTTAATGAAAACTTTCCCAGATTACTGAACTGCTTTTTTATATCCTTTACGGGCTCCATAGTAAGAAATAATGTATTCTGTTAAAGAGAGCCGCTTAGAAAGGAAATCATAAATAAATGGCCTTTTTCTTACTTTTTATATGATATATACTTTCTATTATTGTATATTTTAGAAATTTCCATCAGAATAGTTGTAACCCTAGACCGGGAATTATGTTGTTTTCATGTGTCTTGCAGGTTATAATTTATCATTTAGTATGGGCTATCTTTTTACCTATCATCTAAAATCGTTAGTGAAATTTAAATAATTCAAAAAATAAAAATAATTAACTGGGATACCTTCCCGTGGGTATTTATTTTCCTTAGAAATAATATCTCTTCAAATGAACAGCATTTCAATTTGAGCGTAGAATCTTTCCATCCAATGTTTCAAGCTCATATGCTCCTTTTCCTGCGATTCCATAAATCTTATAAGGTCATTCCCAAGTCAGACTTAATTTTCCTACAGTAGCTACACTCGTGGATTGGAAAACTTTCTTAAGTATGAAGTCCCCAATCTTAAAGTATCTGAGACGAGTTTTCCGGTTATAGTATCATTCAATAACTTATTTTTGTACTGCCAACCGTATTAACACAGCTTCCCTATTTTCTTCAAGTATATCCAGGTTTACTCGCATTTCTTCTTCATTTAACTCCTCAGTTTCTTGTATGTATCTCGTGCTTGACTCTCCTATCTCGATTGGGCTTAAGGCTTCAACTCCATTTACAAGAGAGAACGGTGTTTCCCCCATACTTGTTTTGGTGGTTGTTCAATAAGCCTACAAGACTCCAGGTAACATTTCTGGCCGATTTCTTTTAGATTCCTCCAACCTTTTCTTCAAATTGTTGATAATGACTTTATTCATTGATTCGACTTGTCCATTACCTACCAGATGGTAAGGAGTTTAAGTAATCCTTTTAATTTGCCAACTCTGAAAAAATTCTGTAATTTGTGTGCCTATAAATTGTGAACCGTTATCACATACGATTGTTTTTGTACACCGAATTGGCATATGATGTTTTGCCAAATGAAATCTCTGGCCTCTTTTTCTCGTATCTGTATAAAAGCTCTTACTTTTACATAATTAGTAAAATAATCAGTGAGTATTAATAATAAAAACTTACCTTGCCTTTAGCTTGCAGTAATGGACCCACATATCCATCCCCTACTTCATAAAAGGCAACACGACAATGATCGGGTGTAATAATTCAGCATGTCTATGCATGTTGTTACCGTATCTTTGGCACTTGTCACATTTAGCCATAAAATTTTCTGCGGCTTCTTCCATTTTGGGCCAATAATAACTAGCTCTAATCATGGTTTTTACTAAAGATCTTCCTCCTGCGTGGTTTCCACAATGTCTCTCGTGTACTTCTCTCATCACATATTTTGTTTGAGAAGGTCCGAGGCATCTTGCTAGAGGACCACTGAACATTGTACGATAAAGATTGTATTGCTTTAAACAGTATCGAGCAGCTTTTTTGTGAAGTGCTTGAGGCTTTTTCTTATCTTCAGGTAATACTCCATACTGAAAAAAAGGGACAGTCTTGTTCCTCCAATCCCAAGTTAAATTATTAAAGTTATCGCATTTTTGTCTTGATCAAGTACGGAATGAAATAAATGAATTACATAAGCATTTTCATTATTTGTTACTTCTGCAGCAGATGCAAGATTAGCTAGGGTGTCTGCCTCGACATTCTCTTCTCTTGGTATTTGAACAACCTTCCAGGTTTGGAATTGCCTAACTAGATCACGTGCCTTTTCTAGGTATTGCTGCATTCTTGTCTCTCTGGCTGTGTAACTCCCCAACATTTGGTTAACTATAAGGTGTAAATCGCATTTGATTACGACCTGTTCTATGCCAAGTTCGCGTGCCAGTTCTACCTGCAATCATAGCTTCATATTCTACCTCATTGTTAGTAATAAGGTGATATTTTATAGCTTGTCGTATGGTTTCTGCCGTAGATGGTACCAAACAATACCTAGACCTGCTCATTTTACATTTGAAGAACCATCAGTAAATAAAGTCCAAGTTCCTGGATTAGACCCATTGAATACCTGTAGTTCTTTTTCTACTTCTAGTTGCATCCTTTGGCTAAACTCTGTCACAAAATTTGCTAACGCATGTGACTTTATTGAAGTTATAGGTTGATACATAATGTCATATTCACTTAGTTCTATAGCCCACTTGGCTAATCTACCTGATAACTCTTGTTTATGTAGTATATTACTTAGGGGTAAGCAGTTACTACAAAGATGGCATGGCATTGAAAATAAGGTCTCAATTTTCTAGATGCCATGATTAATGTAAGTGTAAGTTTTTCTAGATGAGGATATCGAGTCTCAACATCTAATAATGACTTGCTAACATAATAAATTGGAAACTATTTACCTTGGTCTTCATGAACTAAAACAACACTTACCGCTACTTCTGAAACAGCAAGGTAGATGAGTAGTTTCTCCCCGTCTTTTCGCTTAGCGAGCAACGATGGATTTGACAAGTATACTTTCAAATTTTTAAGCTTTTGCTGACATTCTTCAAACCATTCAAACTGATCCTACTTTTTCAAAGCTGAAAAGAACCTGAAGCATTTTTTTGAGGATTTGGAAATAAATCTTCCCAAGGCTGCTATTCTTCTCGTCAGTCACTGTACTTCCTTTTTACTTGTAAGTGTATCAGTAATTTCCTCAATAGCTTTAATCTGTGTAGGATTTACTTCAATACCACGGTTTGAAACAAGGAATCCCAAGAACTTACCTGACGATACTTCAAATGCACATTTCTCGGGGTTTAACTTCATGTTAAATTTGCGCAGAATCTGAAATGTTTCAGACAAGTGTTAGATGTGATCCCCTGCTTGTTGTTACTTGACCGACATATCATCAATGTAGACTTCCATGGTTTTCCCTAAATGTTCCTGAAACATTTTATTCACCAAACTTTAATATGTGGCTCCGGCGTTCTTGAGACCAAATGGAATAACTTTATAACAGTAAGTCCCCCTATCTCTTATAAATGAAGTTTTTTCCTCATCCATTGTTTCCATTTTGATTTAATTATATGCTGAATATGCATCTAAAAACTTAACAATTCGTGTTTTGCAGTGGCATGAATTAGTTGATCTATATGCAGTAATGGAAAAGAATCTTTAGGACAAGCTTTGTTTAGGTCAGAATAATCAACACAAACTCGCCACTTACCATTCTTTTTAGGTACCACAACAGTATTAACTAACCAATTTGGATATTTTACCTCGCGGATGGACCCAATTTTAAAAGCTTCTGTACCTCATCTTGAATCACCTAATTTTTGAAAAATCCTTGCTTTCTTTTCTTTTATTTGATAGATGGATATGATGGATCTTCATTTAACTTGTGGGTCATCACTTTCGGAGGTATCCCTGTCATATCAGAATGGGACCAGGCAAAATAATCCACGTTAGTTTTCAAAAATTCAGTCAACTTACCTTTTATTTCTTGGCTAAGGTTGGCCCTAAGGTAGACTTTCCTTTCAGGCCAGGATGTGAATAGTACTATGACTTCCAATTTCTCAATCGTTGTTTTGATGTTTTCATTTTCCTCTGGCTGTTAGATGGTATCGAGCCTTGAATCTACATATTTTTTCCCGTGTTCAGTTGAGGTTTGTGTTACATCATCCTCAACTGAGTTCTGTAATTGCTATTTTTCTTCGATTTTTGTGTTTGAATTTGCTATGGAATTGATGCTCCTGGATGATTGCTGGTCACCACGGATTTGTCTTATTTCACATTGTGAATGGAATTTAATAACTTTGTGCAGGGTAGATGGCACAACATCCATTTCATGAATCCATGGTCTAATCATATTGTAAGCCATGTCCATCTCTACCACTTGAAATTTTGTCTTTGACAACTCCTTTTGCGCATGTAGTAAGTATTATCTCTCCTTTTGTTACAACGCTTGAGTTGCAAAAACCAGATAAGGTGTGCACCTTGGGTATCAACTTATCTTCAGCTTGCATTTCGTTTACTACTCTTAATAGAATGATATTCACGGAACTGTCTGGATCAATCAATACTCGTTTCACATTAATGTCATGTAAAAGTAAAGTGTGTCACTGTGTAGAGTTAGTACACCATCTGCATCTGCATCATCAAATTTAATACTTGCTTCTTTTAAAACACGTCGAACTAGCTTCCCATATGTGACTGTAATTTTTGAAACTTTGTTGGCTGCTGTTACGCCATTGATCTCTTCTCCCTCACTGATGACATTAACTGTCCTTTTTGGTGAAAGGGGTTTTGGGGGCTCCTGTCTGTTTTTCATATATGCCTGTTTCCTTTTTCACTAAATAATTCAGTTAGATACCCTTGTTTCAATAAATGTTCAACTTCACTTGCAGCAATCTACAATATGCCATTTTGTGACCGTGATCATGGTAAAACTCGCAACAATGATCAGGATTTCATCTGTTTGGGTTTGATCTCATTTCTTTTGGCCAGTGTATCTTGTCGCCCATGCTTCTCAAAATAGCTACCAATTTGGACGTGCTTACATTAAAACTATAACCGTCGATCTTTGCCTTAGAGCTTCTATCATCACCGCACGTCTCTCGTGCGTTTCATTCTTTCCTGAACCTTGATGATGATAAGCCTGATTATCTATCTCTCGATCTATGATCGTATCTTGTGTTATCCTATTTTGAATGCGCGTCTCTTCCTGCGGGTCCCATGTAGGGCTCATACCTATTTTTACCGTCCTGTTTTTCAGTATCAGCATATCTTCAACTTATGCTCTCCTCTTTTTGAGACTGAGTAATGGTATCTTCTTCTATCCGCAACTTTGTGCTGTATCTGCTGCAAACATCGTTCCAAGTTGTTGCTGAAAATTGAAGTAGACTTTCCTTGAGTCATCTCGTGGCCTCTAAACTCTTCTCATTTAGATTACTAGTAAAAGCCAAAGCTACCCAGTTACCAGGTACGTGTGGCAACGTCATCCTTTCACGCTGGAATCTGTCTACAAATTCTCTGAAAAGCTCTGAATCTCCTTGCTTTATTTTGAAAATATCCTCCATTCTTTTTTTTTTGATTTTCTGGGCTCCCGAGTGTGCTTTTATAAATGAATCTTCAAGCTCAGGAAAAGAATTTATAGAATTTTCGAGTAAAAGAGAATGCCATGTTAATGCTCCCTTAGAGAGTATTTCACCGAATTTTTTGACCAATACTGATTCAATTTCTTGTTTGGTCAAATCGTTACCCTTTACTTCAGTTGTGAACGTAGTCACGTGGTCTCGTGGATCAGAGGTTCCATCGTATTTTGGAATATCGGGCATCTTGAATTTTTACGGAATTGTTAGAGGAGCAGCACTTGACTTCCAAGGTTGTTGTGAATATTTGTCCGTATTTATTCCTTTGATTACAGGCGGTACTCCGGGTATTTGTTCGATGCGGTCGCTTTGCTCCTTGAGCTAATTCTGCAAGGTTAATACTAAGTTTTGTAAATCAGAATTGACTATGTTACCTGGTTCTCCCTCACGAGGCTCGCTGGGAGTTCCACCACTGCCTGAATTAACGAGTCCAGAACGAGGCTTTTCTAAAGTATTATTATTTGGAGTTGGTGTTGGTGGTGCAACCGACAACTAGTTAGCGAAAGCCTCAAGAGCTTTGCTGACATGTTGAGCGATTAACTTTTGCAAATCTTCGTTAATTGCCTCATCATTTTCCATTTGATCATTTGAATTTAATTGACATCCATCAAGAGTTCCTTCTCGAGATTGTCGAGGAGAATTTCGTGGGGAAGGGATCAGGGTTCGATCATCTTGCTGATTCTGCGGGAATTGACGGTCTCTTTGATTGTTGTCATTGACATTTAGCATGATTGATTTGACAAAAAGATTAATTAAGGAAGGAGTAGAATATCAAATTTCTGGTAACGCAACCAATTTGTTTAACCAAAAACTAGAATTTCGGTCAAAGTTTACTTTTATAAAAACTCGGGTTACTGATAATCAAATAAAAATAGGAATAGTTGATGTAAATAATAGCTGAATAGAAAGCAAAGTAAATCAGTATATTCCAATAGTATTTCGTGTTTACAAATGCCCATTCCTCACCTTTTATATTTATTTCTCAAGGGTACGTTTTTCTCCTTTCATAATGGAGCCATTATTGACAATTAATGGCATTTAATATAACGTTATAATTGGCAATCGTAACGGATTCAATACATATTCTATGACGTTTCCCGTAATTAATGCCTATTAATTACCAATTATATGTATCTATATCCCTTTTGCTATTCAGGTTCATTCTATTTTATGTATCTTCAGAGTATCAAGAGGTTCGAGCATCTATCCCTTCCAGTTTTCCTGTACTTCTGCCCATGCATGCTAAACCTTGTGCCTCTTCAACTACTCTTTGTCAACTGCCATTTCTTTACCAGTTCACGTATTATGACATGTCATCACATAGTTATTTAATTTAATTTTTTCCAATACACCAAGTTCTTTAGTAATCCATAAAGTTATTCAAACTAACATAATAAACACTGTGTTTCAACTACTACATATCATGTAATTGAAAGGGTACCTAAAACGCGTGAGACTTGTTCTTTTTGTTATATCTTTGTTAAGTAGCTTGATGCGATTTTTACTTTGGGACCATCTTTAACATTTAGCTCTTGGATTGAGATATAGGGAATTCGAATTTTAGTTTGTGGATGACAATGTTTTCTTCCTGTAGTTTGAAAATTTCATTTATGCTGTAAAAAAGTTGAAATTACAACATTTCATCACGATTTCATTAAATATGAAACATGATTTGCATGAGAATGATGTGGTTGACTTTCAAATAAGGCGGTCATACAATTCATCAAGGTATGCTTACAAAGGTATTTTACCAAGATAAAAGTTAGATGTCCACGTGATGGACTTGTAAAAATTCATATTTTCTTTGATAATTTAAACATTTAAAAGATAGGTCACACAACAATTCAATATATAATATATAAAAGCTACTGTTTCTAAGGCAATGACCACAGTAACACAACTGGCAAATTGAAGTGCGTGATAGGAAGACTTGTTCCAAGAAATTAGAGGGAATGACCAAATCAAGAATCAAAAAAAACTTTCCAGAGAGAGCCTATAACTCTATGAAATGCGAAACTTGGAATTAAGGGAAGAGACAAGCTTGGAGCAGGATATGTGTTTGTGGAGTGCATTGTTTTGTTGTAATGATTAATGCACGCATGTGAATAGGTGGGTACGTTGGGGTTTTGTCTTTGTGGAAAGGTGACAATTTTTCCAAATAATCAAATTTAAAACCCAATTATATAACTCATCTACAGGCATCTATCTCTCGGGATGGGTCTTTTCCTCATTTGGGGAGGTAATTTAATTCTTATCCTTCTATTTTATTCGATTTTTTAAATAACCTGAGAAATCCTAGATAAATATCTTATTAAAGAAATGGGTATATAAGAAATCAGTCTTAGATAGTGAATTATGTTGTTATATTAGCACACAAGGAAAAAAAATTGTTGTTTTCCAACCATGTTTTTCGTGAAACAGATCATGTCATTTGTTTTTGCAAAAAAAAAAGTTTACTGAACTAAAATAAATGTATCATACCTGAAAAGGAAAAACACACACACATAGAAAAACAACAACCATAGATAGATTAATAATGGAGGAAATGTTTATAGAAGTGAATAATGAAATAGCGCGTGGACCCTAATTAGAGATTGTTCATCATTGGGACATAAGCAAGTTAAATCTTAGTAATGGATATATCGATAGTAATTGTTTGCTTCTAAGTTTAATGTATTTTTCAGCTGGAATCTCTGTTTTGTATTATATTATTGTCCCACCTTACTAATGCTATATCAAAATTGGAATACAGTTGTCAACTATATATAATTAATTAATTAATAGTTCTCTGTTGCTGTCTTTGAACTTGCATAAAAAGCATTCTTCAAATTACGCATCATTTATTTTCCAAAACCCTAAGATGGGTTACGCGAAATATTGTGCGGGCAGCGGGTAAATTATTACCCTTCCAGAATATCATTTTTTTCACTCTTCTCCTAAGATGATTGATTAGAGTTTCTTAAATTTAGTAAAACATGGACACGACAACCAAGTGTATGACAGTCACTGGTGTCACATACCTATAGGTCCAGGGTCCAGACAAGGATTGAATATATTAAACTCGAAAGTCGAAACTAATAGAGAAAATGGATTAAATGAAAGCAAATAGGTTTTCAAATAAAATATAAGTCTTGATCCGAAAATGTTGTAATTGTTCCCTAGTTGTGGTGACTCCATGTACTAGCTAGGAATAATATCATGTGAGTGTTAAATTTTTTATTAGATGCTAATATTGCATGTTAAGTTGTGTGGTACGTAGATACCTAAATAAAGAAAACATAAAGGAGCCTTTAGGAGATTGATTCACCCACAATATTGGAAGAACACTAGAAAGGTACGAATGATGCTTTGACAATGATCAAAATTTGACTAAGCTTGAATTCAATGAATTGTAGTACTCTAAGTAAAATATTGGAGACACGTGACTTTTGAATATATATATATATATATATATATATATATATATATATATATATATATATAGGGAAGCTAAAGAATTCAATAAATTTGAACACCTTTTGCCAGTGGGCTATACAAGGGTATTTAAAATTTATTTTTTAATCAATAACAACTAATATTTTATCTTACACGTTGTATAATTTTTCGGCGAAGGATAGTCTATTACCCTTGGGCCAACATAGATTCGCCCTTGTATACTGATTATAAGCGGATTCCAAATTTAAAGTTCTATTTTTTTTTTTTAGCATTGAATTCATTGTATTTATAATTTATAAATTTAAATATAATACTTTTTTGTAAATTTTTATATATAAAATATATTTTTAATAAAAATTATTATGTTCGGATGAACCCTGAGCCATAGTTTGTGTAAAGATATAAAGTTGTTAAGAAGGAGGAATCTGTCTCGTGACACTCTTTGTATCATCGAAAATAGAGAAGGAGGAGAAGGAGTCAAAACAAAAAATATTGAGTTGTAATTATGCAAGTGTATATCTTGTATTTATATATGTAAGTATCTTTTATATTAGCTGTCCAAATGGCTCCAAACACCTCTCACGGGGGATTTCTATCTCTGGACACTACCCTCTTTCCCTCCTTCGCCGTCATTTTTTGTCTTTTCTCTCTCATTTAAATCATTTCTTGCTTCATGCAAAACTATACCACTCTATAGTAAAATTTCCTTTTTGTCCCTTCAATATCCTCTTTTACTTGTAATAACTACTACACCAAAGATATTTGGGATTATCTTAATAGCTATTCTAAATTTCGACTCCTCGTTGTATGTACAACGCAGAGCAGGGATTAATTAATTGAAATGATAACCTCAATACTACAAATTCCGATAAAAATTACTATGCTGATTAGAGGCGAATTCAAAATTTTAATTTTATATATAGGTTATGGATTCTATAAAAGACCACTTACTAGGTTTTGTATAATTATTTATACATGTTAATTAAATTTTTAAAATCAAATACAAAATTTTGATCAAATTATTGAATTCTGCCGAACACGAACTAGACCCTAATATCGACGATCAAATCACGGAATAATCCGTCAATAATATTTCCCGGCGGAAAGTTGTCGAAAAGTTTGTAATCGTTACCAGCTATCGAAATGTTATCGAAAAGTTTACACATCATTTTAAAAAAATTAATTTCCAGCCTCTTTCCACGAAAAGCCTTTGAAAATTTATTAGTATTTCCGAAGACTTTTCGACGACCTCCTCTGTCAACATCCTGAAAATTCTGGCAGTACTGTATGTTTAATCTTGATCAATACTTAGGAATATATTTTTGGTTCGTAAGTAAATTATATTGGAAGAAAGAAACAATTGCATCATATACAAAGCATAACCATATACGAACTTAGGAAATTACAAGATCCTTAACTAAAAATACTAGGATCAAGAATATAACTAATTGATCATGAGCTCCCAATTTACTATAGCATTAGATTCGTCATGTTATTTCGTTACAAGACACTACTGTATTCCACATATAATAATAAAGTTTAAGTTATATACATTATATGGATTCTTTTACACCATCTGATTAAACAAAGGATATTTACATCTGAAAATCTGATATTTATAATTTTAAAATAAGATAAGTGACCTACTAAAAAGGTAAATTTAACATGTTGGTGTAGAAACTGCAAACATTAAACAATATATATAACTTAAATTCATTTTAATATAATGCAGATGGAATGTTGTGATAAAGATAGCTTTTTACCAAACCCTTAACAACTTTAGGGATAAATTCGTGTCATGCATTTGTTATCACTTGCATGGCTATTTCTTGCCTGCTTACGCATTGTAAGATACTTGAGATTTAAGTAACTCCATGTCGCCCAATATAAAACCAAATTAGTAGCTGATTTTTTCTGATAATTTAAAATCCGTCGTGATAAGTGATTCTTTTTCTTCGAGTATTTGTTGGAGGGTACTATTAGTATAAAAAGCTAATCTAAACCAGATAATTCAATATGTTTATGTTAGGTTGAGGAAGAGGCAAACCCGAAAATAAATAAGATAAAGAACACCAAATTTTAACGTGGAAAACCCTTCAAAATCGAAGGTAAAAATCACAGGATCACAGATCCAAAAAGCTTCACTATAACAATAAGAGTATTACAAAAGTTCTCCAAATTGGTTGCACAACAAGAGCCAAACACGGAGCAACAATAGCAACAATAGCAACAACTAATCAATTGAATAAAGAGTATAATCCACAAAACGAAGCTGATGTTTGAGGCTCGAAATCAAATGCTAAGAGCCTCCAATCCGATCTCCACCGTTCAAATCCAAGATCCAGATATTACGAACGCTCAGTCAAAATTTTAGCCCGATCCAACGGTTAAAGCATTAGAAAACCTGATTTGAAATTGGCTGGTCGGAACAAAAATCTGTAGCAAAATAAATACTTTTCTTCTCTCTTCTCTCTTGATGAAAGCTCTATCAAAACCCACTCTTATGTACTTAAGTCTTTCAAAGACTTGTATCAATGAGCATAGAATAATTCTCCAAGGTTGTCCTATTTATAGATCATGAGTGGTGCTTTCTCTTAAAGCCAAAACCCACTCAAAATAGGAATAAACCGAATCCAATTCCAAATAGGATAGGAAACCAAAAGGGAATAGGATTAGGCCATTGGGCCTTTGGCTGGACAATATGGGCTTGAGCCCAACAAACTCCCCCTCCAGCCAAGGGGCCAAATGTGTCTTCAAGTAGAAAAACTATTGACAGGCTTCATGTATGCCAATTTTCTACAAAATTCATGTTTATCTGCAACCACCGCCCTTGTCAGCATATCCGAAGGATTTTCATCAGTGTGTATCTTCTCAACCTCAATTAATTTCTCTTCCACGACCATTCTTATCCAATGATACTTTCTATTTATATGTTTGGTCTTAGAATAAAAAGTGGAGTGCTTGGTGAGACATATAGCACCCTGATTATCACAAAATAAGATGTACCTTGGCTGCTCAAAGCCAAGATCATTAATAAACTCCTTCATCCATAATAGTTCTTTGGCACCTTCTGTGACAGCAATATATTCGGCTTCTACGGTGGATAGAGCTATGCACTTCTGTAGTCTAGATTGCCAAGAAACAGCTCCCCCTTCAAAAGTGATCAAATAACCGAAAGTGGATCTTGAATTATCAAGATTCTTCCTAAATCAGAGTTTGTGTAACAAACAAGTTCAGGCTTGCCGTTGCCAAAGCACAGCTTCAAATCTACAATACCTTTCAAATACCTTAATATCCATTTTACTACATCCCAATGTTCTTTTCCAGGATTAGAAAGGAATCTACTAACAGTAACAACGACATGTGTAATATCTGATCTAGTGCAAACCATGGCATACATCAAGCTACCAATGACAGAAGAGTAAGGAATATGAGACATTTTTTTTTCTCTTCATCAGTAGATGGACTCTGAGTAATACTCAATTTGAAGTGTTTAGCAAGAGGAGTAATAACCTCTTTTGCATCTCTCATATTGAACCTCTTGAGTACCTTCTCAATGTATTGCTTTTGGGACAGAAATAAGTCCTTTCTATCTCTATGTCGGTAGATTTGAATGCCCAAAATTTTCTTTGCTGGCCCCAAGTCCTTCATCGCAAACTATTTGCTCAACTACTTCTTAAGGACTGCGATTCTGGATTTATTCTTGCCAACAATAAGCATGTCATCCACATAAAGCAATAAAATAATAAAATCATCATCAGAGAACTTCTAGAAGAATACACAGTGGTCTGAAGAAGTTTTCTTGTACCCTTGTTCTTCTATGACAGATCCAAACTTCAAATACCATTACCTTGGAGCTTGTTTCAATTCATACAGGCTCTTTTTCAATTTGCAAACATAATTTTCTTTTCCCTTAGTTACAAAACCCTCAGGTTGCTCCATATAAATCTCCTCATCTAAATCACCATGAAGAAAAGCAGTCTTGACATCCATCTACTCAACCTCTAAATCTAGACTTGCAGCTAAGCCTAGAACCACACGAATAGAAGACATCTTCACAACAGGGGAGAAAATTTCATCAAAGTCAACTCCCTTCTTCTGGCCAAAATCTTTAACAACTAACCTCGCTTTGTATCTAAGCACAGAGGTATGGTTATCTTGCTTTATTCTGAATATCCATTTGTTAGATAAAGCTCTCTTACCTTTCGGCAATTTCACTAACTCATATGTGCCATTCTCATGGAGTGACTTCATCTCATCTTCCATCGCTTCGATCCACTGATCTTTGTGAGTATCATGCATGGCTTCATCATAATTCTCAGTTTCTCCCATGTCAGTCAAATGTACATACTCATCAGGAGGATAGCGCATGTATTTTTGCTTCTCCCTTGTAGATCTTCTAAGAGAGGTTTCAGGAGCATTCGAAGTAGTTACCTGTGCAGGAATTGGTTGCTGATCAACCACAACTTCATCAACTGGAGCATCCATATCATCTACACCATGATGATCATTTTGATCTTGATCACTATCTCCATCATTGTCTTGGGTTCCTTAATGTGCAATAGGTGCCTTAGTAATTGAAACTGGATCAATATCAACTAAGCTCTCATTACTCTGAGAATCTATCTTCTCAACTTTATCAATATCTTCAATAGTTTGGTCTTTAAAGAATATTGCATCATGACTTCTAATAAGTTTATTGTCAACATGATCATAAAAATGATACCCAAACTCATCTTGACCATAACCGATAAAGATACACTGCTTAGTTTTGATATCTAGTTTCGATCTCTCATCTTTAGGAATATGAACACAGGCTTTACACCCAAAAACTCTCAGATGATCATAAGAAACATCTTTTGCAAACCAAACTCTATTTGGGACATCACTATCCAAAGCAACTGCAAGAGACAAATTGATAATATAGGCAACAGTGTTAAGTGCTTCCGCCCAAAATGTATTTGGAAGTTTAGCCTCTGAAAGTAAGCATCTAACTCTCTTAACTAGAGTTCTATTCATACTCTCTGCCAAACCGTTCAATTGAGGCACCTTGGGCGGAGTTTTCTGATGATGAATTCCTTTTTCCTTGCAATAGTTATCAAAGGGACCACAATATTCACCGCCATTGTCAGTGCGAATACATTTTAATTTCTTCTCCGTCTGTCTCTAAGCTAAGGCCTGAAATTCCTTAAACATGCCAAGTGCTTGATCTTTAGATTTCAAAGGATACACCCAGAGCTTACGAGAATGGTCATCAATGAAGATCACAGAGTAAAGTGCACCACCTTTTGACTTTACTTTAAATGGACCACACAAATCAGAGTGTACTAGCTCTAATAAATCGGGCTTTCTTGAGGGAGAATGACTATGAAAGCAAACCCTTTTCTGTTTGCCAACTAAACAATGGATACACCTTTTCAGCTTTATTTATTTCAATCCAAAAAGCAAACTTTTCTTAACCAAACACGTAATCCCCCTATCACTCATATGACTCAATCTTCTGTGCCACAATTCTGATAAAGTATCACCTTCCACCATATTTATTAAGTCATTAAGAATAGAGCCATGTGTCACATATAAATAACCAGACTTGACTCCACGAGCCCTTAGTGAGCTTCTATTGGCCATTAAAGAGGGCATTATGGTAACCTTCATCGTCTAATCTTCCTGCGGAGATCAAATGAAAGTCTGGAGCATGCTTGACATCTTGAAGAACTAACGTTGAACCATTATTAGTTTTCAAACAAACTGTGCCAACACCAAACACCTTAACTTCACTTGCATTGCCCATCTTTAACACTCCAGAATCAACAACAGTATAAGATGAGAAAAAATCTTTTCTTGGTATAACATGTGAGGTAGCTCCAGAATCTACTATCCAGCTAGTCTCATGGGATACCAAATTGATGACGTTTTCATCATAAGCAAAAAGAAGGTCATCTCGAATAATAGCAGCAACATTGTTCTCGTGATTTTCAACTTTCTTTCCTTCTCTAGTGTCTTGATTCAACTTGCGGCAAAACCTTTTGATGTGTCTTTTCTTTCCACAGTGGTTGCATGTAACATTATAGTATTTGGACCTTCACTTACTTCTACTTTTACCTCTATTCCTTGAGCCTCTTGTTTTATCTCCCCCCCCTCCCCGATCTTCTGTAACCAAGATATCTACTTGTGAGGACGAACCCTGAGATTTTCTCCTTACTTCCTTTTTCAACAGAGCACTCTTGGCATATTCCATGGTCACCTTACCTCTAGGAACTGAATTTGTTAAAGAAACACGAAGAGTTTCCCAAGAATCTGGCAGAGTGTTAAGAAGCCAAAGTCCTTGTATCTCATCATCAAAATTAACCCCCATTCCAGATAGCTGATTAAGGACGCCCTGAAAATCATTTATGTGATCAAGGATAGGGCTGCCTTCCTTGTATTTAAAGGTCATCAATTGCTTTAGCAGAAATAATTTGTTGTTCCCCGTTTTTGAAGCATAAAGAGTCTCTAGCTTTTCCCATAATGATCTCGTATATATCTCGTTTACAATATGGTTGCGAACATTATCTTCAACTCATTGCCGTATATGTCCACATACTTGTTGGTGCTCGAAATTCCAATCTTCATCGGATATACTCTCGGGTTTATGAGCTGAAAAAATGGGTAGATGCATCTTATTCACGAACAACAAGTCTTTCATCTTGCTTTTCCAAACATTATAATTTCTCCCATTTAAACATACCATCTTGCTTATATTTGCCTCCATTCCGTAATAACCCGGATAAATAACCAAGGCTCTGGTACCACTGTAATGTTGAGGAAGAGGCAAACCCGAAAATAAAGAAGATAAAGAACACCAAATTTTAACGTGAAAAATCCTTCAAATCGAAGGTAAAAACCAGGGGATCACAGATCCAAAAAGCTCCAATATAACAATAAGAGGGTTACAAAAGTTCTCCAAATTGGCTACACAACAAGAGCCAAATACGGAGCAACAATAGCAACAACTAATCAATTGAAGAAATAGTATAATCCACAAAATGAAGCTGCTGTTCGAGGCTCGAAATCAGATGCTAAGAGTCACTAAATCTGATCTCCACCGTTAAAATCTAAGATCAAGATGTTACGAAGATTCAGTCAAAATTGCAGCCCGATCCAACGATTAACGAATCGGAAAATGTAATTTGAAGTTGGCTGGCCGGAATAAAAATCTGCAGCAAAACAAATACTTTTCTTCTCTCTTCTCTCTTGATGAAAGCTCTCTCAAAACCTACTCTTATGTGCTTAAGTCTTTCAAAGGCTTGTATCAATAAACATAGAATAATTCTCCAAGGTTGTCCTATTTATAGATCATGAGTGGTGCTTTCTCTTAAAGCCAAAACTCACTCAAAATAAGTATAAACCGAAACCAATTCCAAATAGGATTGAAAACCAAAAGAAAATAGGATTAGGCAATTGGGCCTTTGGCGGGACAATATGGGCATATGCCCAACAGTTTATGTAGATATGTTTCATCAATTTTCTAATTAATGTGATCTTGTTTACTACCCTACGCAAATAACGTATTGTTGGAATGGAGCATAGTGCGCTGCTTGAGTCTTTGTGAATAAAGAGTTTAACATAATGCTCAATTCCTTAATCATTAGATGGTTAACACGTTAGGTCTATATTAACTTGAAATATGATAGTCATCGTTTTGTATGTTTTTTTTACTCGTAGTCGTCATCGTCATCGTCGCCGTCTTCTTCTTCCTTTATACCATCACTTCAAAATTCTTTATACTATCAGTGAACTATTTTCTTTGATAATGTGTTATTATTTTTATCAGATTATCGATTAGTGCTTGTTATAAAATTTACGTATAATTACCTACTAAGTGACTTAATTAAGTAAATAGTACTTATATTGTCAGTACATAGAATTTAAACTCAATTCAATATATCCCAATGGAATCCCATATAATGCAAAGAAAAATTTCATTTCCATGGCAATTTAAAGTTTATTCTCATAAGGAAAGGCCAAGTTAGTCATTTCCAATTTTCTTTTTTCTATGAGGAAATTATGAGTACGTCATAATCTCTTGTGAACCTAGTGGTACTCTCATGCAGCATACAAACAAACAGATCACATATGTTTTTGAAAGCTCCATCTTCTCTTTAAAAAGCCATCACAAACGTCGCAGCAATATGGGCAAAGAAATAAAGAAGAAACAGCATAACATATGGGATCCAAAGATCAAAAAAATGCATTGCTCAATCAACATTTGGAGCAACTCGGTTCAATTACTAATTCTCCTTCTGTAATAATCCTCTCATCTTTTCTATTTTAATTTCTTACTTGTTTAATTTTCTCTGCTCGTGATTCAATTTCTTTTCTTTGATTTTTTTTCTTTTTGGGAGGGGGGTTGGATTTACCATGAATTGATAAATTTTACGCTAGTAATCTGGCTATCCTACTCTAACTTGTTTGGGATTAACGCATATTTACATTGCTGTTTGGNACGAATGAAATTATAAGTGTTTATTCATCGTTTTTTAAAAAAAAATAACTTTAATCACTGAAAATGAATACTATGAATATGAGACTGATTCTAATGAAACAACTTCCTTCTGAATCGGTTTTCATACATGATATCCAAAATTAATGTACCCTATATCGGATACATGTCTTAAAATATAATTTTATCTGTTAAAAAACAAAACAAAAATTAATTTCTTTCCGATGTGAGTATACAGTGAAGGTTAACAGTGAATACATTTAATTGATTTTAATTTTGCTCTAAGAATTGGTTGTAAATTATTTTGTTAGACGACTCATTGGTTAATTTGGTGGTTAATTTCCAGGTGAATAAGGCATCAATCATCGTCCATGCATCTAAGTACATAGAGGAATTAAAGGAAAGGATAGACAAGTTCAATGAAGATGTCTCAACCTCACAACCTCATGTTGATGATGAAAATTCCTTACCATTGGTATGTATATCATAGCCATATGCTTTAATTTTCTTTTCCTTTTGTGAAATTTAGTTTCTTTAGCATATAAATCATCAACGACTTTTGAAAAACTACATTCATGAATGAATCAGGAAATATATTACTTAATTACTTTCCTGAATTCTTGGAAGCTATACAGAAGACATGCGAGATGAAACTGCACATATATAATTGCATAAAAACTAGATGTAGATACATATAATTTTTTTACTTTAATAAGAGAATATAGAAATTTTTTAGGTAATGTGATATTTTGGCTCTCTAAAATTGAAATAAGATTCTCAATTGGTGATGTACTTTCAATTCTTTAATGCATACTCATACATTGTGTCCAAGCTCGAACAGATTTTCAAGTTGTAATTTTTATTATTAGAATTTATAAATCAATAAATGATGTTTGTTCTCCTCTTCCCCTTCCCCCCCCCCCCCCCCC
>MU706540.1:52585-92548 GCA_026770625.1 Nicotiana glauca
CCACTAAAAATCTCCTATGCAGGATCGTAAACTGTACCAGCCTCTCCATACATGCATAGTATTGTCCGCTACTTCGTTTCAGCGAAAAATTGATCAGCATCCTATATTTACATCAAATCATACTAATTTACTAATCCACACAATAAACCATCTGAGAGACAGTAGTTTTTTTGGTTTTTCATCCGATATCCGCTATCCATATTGAGGTCCGACTAAATTCGGATTCGCGCCGGGAAGTCTCATATTGGGGTAGAGTGCTCCCTAACAAAGGCTACTTTATACTCAGGGACTCGAATCCGAGATCTCTGGTTAAGGATGAAGGAGTACTTACCTCTCCACTATAACCCTTGTTGGTCATGAGAGCGTCTATTATATCATCTTCAAGATGAAACAATGATACATTTTTCTTTCTTAGTTTCCTCATTTACCACAAAGAGATGAATAGTAGAGAGATTAGTTGGATTCTATCTCTAACATTTTTTAAGATAGTACCACGTTATACAAGAGTTGATACGTACTAATAATTAAATCATGATTTAAAACAGTTTTAGGGGGGTCGAGTTTGTGCTTCTCTGATCCTCCATGTTTGGGTAACTTGTTGTCTATGAAACACCACGCCTAAAAGTCTCCATTTTAAACTATAAGGGGGGACAAACTTTTATTTGTTTAAACTATGCGTCTTCAACAAGTAGACTACAATGAGTATTTGACTAATGGTCAATATTACACTGCAGGTTACAGTAGAAACCCTAGAACAGGGATTTCTAATAAATGTGTTGTCAGAAAAGAATTGCCCTGGATTGTTAGTCTCCATTTTGGAAGCATTTGAAGAGCTTGGTCTTGAATTATCGGATGCTAGGGTTTCCTGTTCCGATAGTTTTCGCCTTGAAGCTGTTAGTCAAGTAAGATTTCTCTCTCTCTTTTTTAATCCTCTTCTTCCTTTCTATTTCTTGTTTGTGGCAAACATAATTTCTTTTATATATTATAACTAATATAGTATTCAAGAAATATTTTTGTCCATGTGATGCGGCATGTTTAAAACTTCACGAGTGACTTGTACAAATCCACCTCGTTATTTGAACCACACACCTCGGATTTTTAATTGTGTGTGTTACCAATTGATGACTGGCCAAATTTTTAGCTGTTTCTTTCTCTTCCGGGTTTTAGGAAGTTTTTTATGTTCCTTAACACCGTCGTTTATGCACGAAGCGGATTTATATTGGACGGAGCGGTGTCACATGATAGTGGTACTGTCTCGTCGAAAATTTTCACAAATTATATTGAAAATCTTTCGGGATTGTCCAATTGGTTTTGAAGGTTGTCATCTGTATCTTGGGATCGAATCCCCCGTCAATGTTTTTTGGGTTGAGCCTATCGCACAGGACTTGTCTAGTGCACTTTACATCCCTATGTGGTTTACAGATTATTATATAGGGAGGTTTATCGAATGCACACAAAGTTTCACCCGAAAAACAACGACTATGGTAGAGATTATAACGCCTGCAAGTTTCCCTCTTACCAAAAAAATGATATCTGAACAGTAAAAACGATATAAAAATAAGTGGATGACAGCACTTCATGAACACGTTCTTTGGTTCAGCGGGGGAAGATGCTATATATTATTAGATAGGTGACAGGATCTAGTTGCCACTGTGTAGCTGGCTTCTTTTTTCCTTTTAGCAAAATACTCAATATACCTTGTTAAGTACTGTCATCTTAACTCGCTAACGACCAAGGTTTAGCTTTATTTATTACTTATATTTTTTTGAAAAGTTTATCCTCTTTTTTGTTTTTCCTTTTGAATGTTAATGACAATTCCATTATTGCATTTGACTAGCTTTTTATTTACAGGCGAAATGACCTCCTGGCCACTTAAATTTGCATGACTTTTGAAAGCCGATACACCAACTTACAAGTTTTCCATTTGAACACTCAAACTAGTGATACCCTTGACTAATAAACACGTTGGACCCTTGACCATCTGCGCGTGTATCACACTTCTGCTAACGTGTCCGCCCAGACAGCACTGAGCCAATTAAAATATTACACGTCAGACACCCAACCCTTTTACCATTCCCGTTTGGCTTTCTCTCTCTATCAGTAGGAATCCAAAATCAAGACTCCATTTTTACTCTGCAGTTGAGCTTTGTAGTGCTCATTCATAAAAAAACTCAAATCAAGAATCCATTTTTAATTCTGCAGTTGAGCATTTTAGAGCTCATTCATCAATAAAAATGCCAACTTTAGTGAAAATAAAAAATCTCTTTTGGCTGTAGAGTTGAACAAGAATAATTAAGTGAAATGTTGTCAATTTCTATGGGAATCAAGAACCCATTTATTTTCCAAAATTCTTCAAAAGGCAGCACTTCATCTCCCAAAAACATCACCCAAAATTAGTCAAAAATAACTCTAAAATTGTCCCCAAAATCACTGAAAAACGCAGCAATAATCAGCCCTTTTTTCCACCCAATCTAATTGGTAGCAGCTAGCTTATAAGATTTTAATGCTCCAGCTGCAGTTACAAGGGACATCAATTACTAACCCACAGCCTCCAAATCTATTACTAACCCAACATCAATGCGGTGTAAAATCGCATAGAAAGGCTTACCCGAGTTTCTACAATGAACCAAAATAGGATTAAGCAAACTAAGTTCTCCAAAGCTAGGTGCTTTTTCAAGCACGGAAGCACCTGATGATCGAAAAAGTGTCCTGACATCAGTTCCAAAGGTCAAAGCCTCTTGTTTTTCGATGCTCGGAACACGGGAACAGCATGAGGTATCAAGTCCAACATTTCTAATCTTTTCTTTGTTTCAGTAACAAGAAAACATCATTATTGAAAGACGGAGTTCCTCAATTCTCCTATGTTAGTACTTAGTACCCTAATCAAATAACACATGATTCGTCAGACAGCATGAGGGGAAAATAGAAGGGAAGGAGAAAGGTCTCTTTTTTCTTTTCTTTTTTTCTTTTTTAACAAAAATAATAACTGTCCACGTGCCTTTGTAGCGTGATATGCACACAATTTAGCCATGTCAGCTGGGCCGCTTCCACATAGGCATAGTCAACGGTCAAATGTGTTTATTAGTTTTTGTTGCATCAAGTTGGAGTGTTCAAATGAGAAACTTGTAAGTTGGTGTATCGGCTTTCAAAAACCATGCAAGTTTAAGTGGCCAGGAAGCTATTTCGCCTTATTTATACGATCTTCTTATAACAATTTATTTATGTGTTCATTCATTCAAATGTGACATCACTTGCAGAAAAGTCTGATAAATTACAGAAACCATATTATAGAAAGTTCCTTGTGTTATCCAAAATTAGTTTAACCTTTTGTCCTTATATCCCATTAAATTTTGTAAAATTTTCTTTAATAAGTGAATGAAACTTCTAGTATAACATATGAGGTAGGTTTTGTTCATATTTTTTGCTCACTTTGGATAAAAAGTCAATTATATAGTAGTTATTTGTCAATTTTCATGATAAACATTAATGGATAACATGCACATTGCTAACAGACTTGTTATTACAAGTTAACGTATTCTGTTAGTGTGGAAAAATCTTCACGGCGGTAATATTTGTGGCTTAAATCCATTATAGATATGGCTAACAAAGTTGTTGTTATTGCAGACCGAAGGAGAGCTTGATAGAGTAGATGCCCAAATGGTAAAACAATCAGTCTTGGAAGCTATAAGGAACTGGAGCCAAAGCAATGATTGATTAATCAGTTTTTGTTATAGATCATCTCCTCCATCTGTTCTTTAAACATATCCCTAGCTACCAACCAAACCATAAAAAAGGAAAAAGCAAAGAGGCAAATAAACAAAAAGGAAAAGTCTTTTTTGTAGCTCCTGCATGTTATAATTACGATGAATCAACAACATATATCATTCAGAAGTTATATAATGAATGGATGGGAAAGTGTTAACACGAGGCAACAGCCTATGCCTTAATAATAGAGGTGGAGTCAGGATTTGAAACTCATGAATTTAGAATTATAGTCTTTTTTTATTATTAGGTTCGAAATTTATGATTTCTATATATTCTATAAAAGTTTTAAAATAAATATAGAATTGAACTAATATTACTGGGTTTGGTCGAACCCGTAACATAACCAACACACAGGCTTTGCCCCTGCTTAATAGATTCAAACCTGGTTTTTAGAGGCGGATCCACGCCGAAAGTATTGATTCAGATGACTACAATGTTAAAGTGTTGCATCCGCCTCCGCTGGTATCTTGAAAAAATATCATGATTTCATATGCATATATGATAAAAAAATCATGGTTGATCTTAGCATATAGGGGCCAAAGTGTACATAATAAAAGCTAGGGGTGTGAAAGTTAATTGAAATTAGTTTGTTAAGTTGGTTAATTGACAGTTGTACATGTGTTGTCATTTAGTTAGTGGAGAAGTAGTATATACAACCTTGTATGTGACGAGACAAATCAGATTTGAAGAATACGATTTTATTTTTTCTTCTTTTCCAATCTTCTCTCTCACAATTGAACATGATATCAGAACGGTTTAATGAGACTGTAATTTCGATCCAGTTCCGGCGATCAAGTTCCGGCGAGATTCAATTTTACGACAGAAAAAATAGAGGCGAAATACAGAGCAAAGAATACTAAATTTTGAGCTCAATTTTTCAAGCGGCCATGGCAGACAATGAAATCAGCTCATTCGATCAAAATCATCGGCTTTTTTTGCAAGCTTCAGACGCTCATGGATTAGTCTTAGCTCCCCTCAAGCTCACAAGCCCAGAAAATTACGCATTGTGGAGCAGGGCAATGAAATTGGCACTCCGGGGAAAAAGCAAGCTTGGATTTGTGGATGGATCGTGTGTAAAAAGTATGTATAAAGGTGAATTAGCATAGCAATAGGAAAAATATAATGCGACTGTTCTATCGTGGATTGGTAGTACTGTTTCAAATGAGTTAATGCCTAGTATTGTATGTGCATCGAATGCAAGAAGGTATGTGTTGATTTCCAGGAAAGGTTTGATAGGTCAAATTTAACAACGATATATTATCTTTGGACTACTATTGCGACCTTGAGACATGGAACAGATTCGGTCACTAGCTATTATTCGAAGATGAAGGACCCATGGGATGACCTGGATGTCATATCGCCTTTGGCTTCATGTGACTGTGAGGAGTCTAGGCCTTCAGTGGAACTTCTGAAAAACATTCGTTTATTGGAGTTTCTTATGGGATTGAACAAGAGCTATAGTAACATTCGAAGTAATGTCTTGGCAAAAAGGCTTGTAATTACGGTGAATGAAGCTTATGCAATAGTTACATAAGATGAAAGTCAATGAACCCTAGGAGTCACAGATACATTGAAGATCCTCTTACAATGCTGGCTCGTAAAGGTCATGAGTTTAAACCTAAAAGGATAGGATTAATCTGTGATCATTGTGGTTACAAAGAACATCTAAAGGAAAATTGAACAAGATAGTAGAATATCCACCAGATTTCAAAAGCAAGAAGAAAGGGAAAAACTCAGTAAGCAGAACTTATATGAACAGTGCAACTAGTGAAGAGAAGCAGGTGCCAATGCTGCCCACACAAGAAAATTTCTTCACTGGAGAGAAATAAAAACAACTGGTAAATTTGTTGTAGAAGACTACCACATATAAATGTTCCACTAATACTGCAGGTATCTTTACTTTAATGTCAAATGAAACTGCTAGTGATCAAATTTGGATAGTGAATTTAGGCGCTACTCACCATGTGACACATTGTAAGAATGCCTTAAATAACCTTAAGCAGACTATAGAGCTGATGGAGTACGGTTGCCTACAGGCAGTAGAGCAAAAATTACACATACATGAGATGCATTAATTTTAGGGAATAAAACTTTTGAGGGAGTACTGTATGTGCCACACTTCAAATTTAACTTACTGTCAATGTCTAAGCTCACTAGGAAATTATGCTGCTCAGTTGGATTTTTTCCTAACTTCTGTATATTTCAGGGTATCTACAATGACAAGGTCATAGGGATTAGTAGAAAAAATAATGGGTTATACCTGATAAAAGAAAATTTACCAATAGCAGCCATCAACTTCATGAAGGAACATGGAGAAACAACACTATAGAATCTGAGGTTAGGTCATGCATCAACCAAGGCAATGCAACATATTTCAGAACTAAAGAATAAGATGAAAGTAGGAAAAGAGAACAACTGTGAAGTATGTTCCTTAGCAAGGCACTGTCAACTACAATTTCTACTTAGTAGCACTAGATCAAGTAATTATTTTCAACTCATATACATGGATATTTGGGGACCTCATAAGGTACCTACATATGACAGAAAGTTTTATTTTTTTACAATAGTAGATGATTACAACAAGTTTACTTGAGTATGCTTACTATGATAAAGAACTTTCTTGAAATGATAAAGATTCAATTTGAAGCTATTGTGAAGATTGTTAGATCAGATAATGGTACATAATTTTTTAATTCTCAATGCAATACTTTATTTGCTTCTATGGGAATTAGATACGGAAGTAGTTGTCCATACACCCTATAAACAAAATGGGGTGGTTGAACGAAAGCATAGGCATATACTGGAGGCTACAAGAGCCTTGAAATTTTAAACCTCAATTCCTAGGAAATTCTGGGGTGACTGTGTTAGAACAACAGTATATTTGATAAATAAACTACCTACTAGTGTCTTGCAAGGAAAATCTTCTTATGAGTTGTTGTTTGGAAAGCCAGCTAAAATATATCACTTGAGAGTATTTGATTGCTTATGTTATGCAAGTAACCTGCGTAAAGGTAATAAGTTTACAGATAGAGCTAAAAATGCTATTCTCATTGGGTACTCAGAAACAGAAAAAGGTTATAGGTTGTATGATATAGAGAGTAGAAGCGTTTTTGTTAGTAGAGATGCGATATTTAAAGAGCAGATTTTTTCTTTTGAGGATGCTGTTGATTCAGACTATACAGAGGACTTGTTTTCTTCACCACCTCCACCTGTAGAAAAAACTAGACATCAACCACAAGCACCTGTGGTTACAACTACACCTCAGAACATACAAGTGCCAGTTAATGAAAATGTCACTACAGAGATGGAGACTGCTGATATGGACTTAATCACTGACCAGGTAGAATCCAGTGATAATCATGATACTTCAGATAATCTGGATTCAGCCATGCATACATATCCTGGTGTGAACCATGAGATTCCAACAGATGCTTCAATAAGTGAGAATCTCTTTCCTATCATCTTGGAACAAGAAGTTGAGACAAGCATAGAAGAAGCAAGATCAGAAGATGTACACTCACAGCCACCATCTATAGAAGGAGAGACTAGAAAATCTACTCGACAAGGAAGGCCTCTTGTTTGGCCTAAGGATTTCATCACTAATGTCAACACACATACAAATACTGTGTACTCTATCTCTAATGTCCTCTCTTATGATCATCTATCTCCTATCTACCAGTCATTCCTTAATATTTTTTTAGTTTTAACTAAACCACAATCCTTTAAGAAAGCTGTAAATGATCCAAGATGGATAGAATCCATGGACCAAGAAATTAGAGCACTTGAAGAAAATCATACTTGTAAAGTGGTAGATTTACCATAAGGAAAGAAACCAATTGGTTCTAAATGGGTGTTTAAGATCAAATATAAGTAATCTGGTGAGATCGACAAATTTAAGGCACAATTGGTAGCAAAAGGATATACAAGGCTAGACTATCATGAGACTTTTTCACCAGTTGTCAAAATGGTAACTGTGAGAACTGTTTTAAGCATAGCAGCCTCAAAGAGATGGATCCTCTATCAAATGGATGTCAATAATGCTTTCCTACAAGGGTATCTTTATGAAGTGGTTTACATGGTTTTGCCCAAGGTTTTAAAAAACAGGGGGAGAACAAAGTTTGCAGATTATTGAAGTCACTCTATGGCCTGAAAGAGGCTTCAAGATAGTGGAATATTAAACTCACATATGCCTTAGTGGGAGCAGGGTATCAACAGAGCGCATATGATCATTCTCTATTCACCAAACAGACATCACATGACATTGTGATTATATTGGTGTATGTTGATGATCTCTTGATCACATGCAGTAACATTTGCTTAGCAGAAGAGGCCAAAATCATATTGCATAACAGCTTTAAGGTCAAGGATTTGGGTGAACTCAGATATTTTTTGGTGATTGAAGTGATGAGATGAGATGAAGGAATATTGTTAAACCAAAGAAAGTATGCACTAGAGTTAATATCCTCCACAGGATTGGCTGCTGCAAAAACCTACATCTACCTCTATTGAGCTCAATCAGAAATTGATCAATATAGAGTATGACAAACATGTTGGGCTCAACGATGATGAAGAGCTACAAGATGTGGGGATCTATCAACGACTGGTTGGCCAGTACTATATTTGACCATAACACGACATGATATTTGTTTTATTGTGCCAGTCCTCAGCCAATTCATGCAGCATCCCAAAAAATCACACTTAACTGCAGCACTTTGAGCAGTTAGGTACATTAAAGGATCACCTGGCCTTGGAATTTTTCTTAAGACTTTCTATCTATTAAGGAATGATTTAGTAATTATATTTTTAGTTGTTTTTAATGTCCTAAATATTAGGAAAAATATTAAATGACTGCTTTATCTGGTGTGATCTCTATTTTTAAAGAGTAAAAAAGGCGAATAACATTTTGCTAAGACCATTCATAATTTAGAAAAGATTAGAATTAGATTTTTAGCTAACTAATTATTTCCATGTTGATTTAAATTATTAATATTTGCCATATTCAATTTTAAATATTTAACTATGATATACTTTTATCCACTAAAATTCTATTCCTATAGCCTGTAGGCGGAAGAATCGATTTGAAAAGGAGTTAAAAGCGAAAAGAGATGCAAATCCTTTACTTCTTTCCCTTTCATTTGTTTTTCTTTATTTTCTTATTCTGAAAATTAATACTACAAAAATAAACATGGAAGGTTTTTTTACCTTCTTAGAGAAATGTTTATATAAAGTAAAGTTTTAATCGATTTCAAAATGTGAAACTTTCTACATATTCAGATAAGGAATATATTTAAACCAAAATTTTAGTTGATTTAGAATTCCTAAAAATTAGGGAAAAACTTAAATTATAATTTTGTCCGATATAAAATCTAATTTTAGAGGGCAAAAAAGGTGAACGATATTTTGTTAAGCGCCTTCGTGCTTTAATGTAGTATAGATAATGATCTAGAAAGTAGAAATGCGGTTCTTAAAATTTACTAACACTTTAATTGGCGTAAATCGTAGAAATTGAGCATGTCTCCATCGTTTCATCTTCTTCCTTTCACGAAGCCAAAAGAACAAAATTCTCTGTACCTGTGAGTAATGATAAACCTTTAACTTATATCCGGCGTCTTAATATCCATCAATTATCCCAAAGAAAAAAATAAAAAGAAAAGAAAAGAAAAGAATATATGAGACGGTCAATCAATTTAACAAAGAAAAGAATATATGAAAGGAAATAAATCACACCAGAAATGAGATTTAATTACAAGTTAAAACAAGAATAGAAGAATTAATCCAAAAAATCGTCCATTAAATTGCTTAACCTACAAATACCTAACTAATATATAACTTACTTATATTACCTGTATATTCATATATAATCAGTATATTATCTGTATATACCTACTAGATAGAGTAAACAATAGATCTAACAGCTATTTGTGTAACGACTCGACTGGTCGTTTTGCATTTTCGAACCCCGTTCCCTTAAATAATACTTTCCGCACTTGCTTTAGCTAATTTATGACTTGCGGGGGCGGGTGGTTCGGATGTTAGAGGAGTTTTGAGCAAGATTAAGTCTAGTTGCTTCTTTAAGTTTCTTTAAAAAGGCCAAGTTTGACTTCGGTCAATATTTTGGAGAAACGGGCCCGGAATCGTGATTTGGCAATTTCTAAGGGTCCGTAGGAAAATATGAGACTTGGGCGTATGCCTGGAATCGAATTCTGAGGTTCCTAGCCCGAGTAATGAATTTTTATGTAAAATTGTTAAGTTTGAGTTTCAAAGATCTAAATAAACTAAGAAATTATTGATTTCATAGGTATCAGGTTCGGATTTCGATTCCAAAACTTGGTGCAAGTCCGGAATATCAGTTAAGACCTACCCGTAAAATTTGGTGTCCATCCGAGTAGTTTAAGGGTGTTTTGACCCGTTGAAGGAGAATTAAGAACTTGAAGTGCAATGAATTGATTCATTTGGTTTTGGGGGTTGGTTCCTCGATTTAGCGTTGTTTTGAGTGTCTCAAGGGTTCGAGCAAGTCCGCCTCGTGATTTCAGACTTGTCGGTACGTTCGGGCGGGGCTCGGTAGCCCCGAGCGTCAAACGGTCGATGTTCGAGTGAAGTTGAAAAACTTAGGAAATTTTCATCTGCTGCTTCAGTCATAACCGCTTCTGCGGCTCTTGGAGCGTAGAAGCAAGATCGTAGAGTCGTCTATTCGCAGAAGCGGAAGGGGACAGGCCCAGGGGAAACCGCAGAAGCGGACCCCTGACCGCAGAAGCGGTCCATCCGCCCCAGACCCATAACCGCAGAAGCGGTGGGCCTTCCGCTTAAGCGGACTCACAGAAGCAAGTTTGAGACCGCAGAAGCGGCACAGGCCCCTTGGCCTTTTCCGCAAAAGTGGCCCACTTCCACAGAAGCGGAACCCGCAGAAGCAGGATTCCCTCCGCAGAAGCGGAAATCACTGGAGGCAGAAGCTCTTTTAATACGAGCTTAATCTCATTTCTTCCATATCTCTCTCAACTCTTAGGAGATTTTGGTGATTCCAAAGGGGAGGTTTCAACATAACATTTCGAGGTAAGTAATCCCCATTCATTTTTAGTTCAAATACATAAATATTAGGTAAATTTAACACTAAAAATTGGGTAAAATTAAGGAATTTGAGCTAGACTTAGGGTTTAATGAAAACTAAGGTTTTAGGACATAATTTGCCATGTAATGAACTAGAAATCATATATTTGTGATCCTTAGGTGATAGAGAACAACTTCCTTCGAAAAATCTCGGAATCCGGGCACGTGGGCCCGGGGTCTGAATTTAGGAAACTTATGTTATTAGCTAGGAAATTGCTTAAATAGCTAGAATTCAACCTTGTAAGCCTTTATTTACTAGTTCTTGCTTCGTTTGATTAGTTTGGGATCATCCAGCTTTGAATTAAGGACTTGGGCTCGTTCTTGGATATTGGGAGTGCACTTTGGAGCGAGGTGAGTCTCCTTTCTAACCTTGTAAGAGGGAATTGTCCCCCATAGGATTCTGAATAAGTAATTGATGCTAAATGTGGGGGCTACGTACGTACGAGGTGACGAGAGTCCGTGCGCAGCTACAATATGATAATTGTTCGGGTAGTGTAGGACCCACGTCATGTCTAATTGGGGAATATTTCTTACTTTAAATTACCAATATGATCGTTATGAATTGCTAGGGACCTGAGGAAATAAAAGTGAACATATAAATTGTTAAGCCCTTGATAGGAGTGCCCTTGTATGTAATTGAGCCTTATGTGCTTTACTTGATATATTATTGATGATTATGGATCGGGCCGATCGCCTCGGTGATAAAAGATGCATCTATGGTTCGTGCCGCTTGACCCTCGGCAGTGCATAATTTACTTCCTGTTGGAGCGGGCCGTCGACTTCGGCTTGTTTGTGCATGGTTTATATGCTTACATTTAGTTATGACGTGATCACCCATTTGATATAAAAGGAAAACTGGTAATTTAATTAAGACAAGAACACGAACATGACCCTTTTTGTTGAACTTGTGTTATTGGGAATCTTTCATGTTGTATATCTCATTCTATCATATTATATTATTTTGACCTTAGTAAGTATCAAGTCGACCTCTCGTCTCTACTTCTTCGAGATTAGACGGGATACTTACTGAGTACATGTGGTTTATGTACTCATGTTATGCTTCTGTACTTAAATGTACAGGATTTGAGGCAGGTGGATCTGGACATCACTCTGGTGCGCAGCAGTGAGCACGCTTAGGGACCTCTATGGTGAGCTGCCTTCTTTCTCATGTCGATCCGCAGCCGGAGGAGTCCTTTCTTGTATTTTTTTTTTGATTTTTGTCTATTCTGATTCAGACAGTAGGACAGTGTTTTTATATTTTGTGTATATTCTACTGGTCGCCCGTAGCTTTTGACACCAGATTCTGGCACACATTGTAGTAGGTATTTATTTTTGGGATTGTATCGCTATGTTAGCGCTTCATGATAATTACTAGCTTTATCTTGACTCGAAAACTTTAGTATTTATGTTATTGGCTAAAAAAAAGAAGGACTTAATCATACTTCCGCAATTTGGCTGGCCTGACTATGGTGTCAGGCGCCATCATGACCTATTATGAATAATGGGTCATGACAACATGGCGTCAGAGCACTAGGTTCACGTAGGTCTCACAACTTACGGACAAACCTAACAGAGTCTTGTAGATCGGTACGGAGACGTCTGTATTTATCTTCGAGGGGCTATAGGGTGTTAGGAAAGACTACTTTTTTTTTTATTCATTCCCCATCGTGCAGTGGTCAGTGTACTAAGTTTCCTCTTCTATTCTCTCACAGATGGTGAGGACCCATACCGCCGATGTTCCGGACCCGGGAGGAGCTGCTTCCCCCGTTGCTAGAGGCCGAGGTAGAGGCCGGGGAAGGGCACCGACCCATGGTAGGGGACGAGGGCATCCTAGAGCCATTCCAGTTGCGCCACCAACAGACCTTGCGGGGATCCCATCATTGAGGAGCAGGGCAATGCGCCCGCAGCTGTGCCTACTCCGGTGGATTTCATGACTGTTCCAGGATTTCAAGAGGTCATGGGCCGTATGCTTCGGTTCATGGACACTATGACTCAGGCTGGTTTATTTCCAGCAGATCCAGCTACCTCACAGGCAGGAGGGGGAGCACAGACCCCTACCGCACAGGCTCCAGGTCATGCAGCCGCAGTTTATCATACTCCGGGTGCACTACCTGTAGAGGGGGTTCAGCCAGTTGCTGTAGCGGCACCCCAGCGCAGGCCAGCTGTGGACGGCGATCTGTAGAAGTTATTAGATAGATGGACCAGGTTGCACCCTCCAGTCTTCGGGGGCAAGCGTCATGAGGACGCCAGGATTTCATTGACAGCTGCAGGGATAGACTGCACAACATGAGGATATTGGAGTCACATAGAGTCGACTTCACTACTTTTCAGCTAGAGGGTAGGGACCGTAGATGGTGGCAGTCTTACTTGCTTAGCAGGCCAACAGGCGCTCATCCCATCACTTAGGATCAGTTCACTCAGTTGTTTTTTGATCGGTACATTCCACCCTCTGAGAGGGAAGAGCTACATCATCAGTTTAAATATCTGGAGCAGGGTCATATGTCAGTGACCGACTATGAGGCGAGGTTCTCTGAGTTGTCTCGCCATGCACTCATGATACTTCCCACAGAGGCAGAGAGAGTACGGAGGTTTGTTGCAGGGTTATATCCCACTATCCGGTCAGGTATAGCTCGTGATGTAGAGATGGACACTGGATATCAGCTAGTAATTGAGATTGCCCGCAGGATTGAGGGTTACCATTTGAGGGGTAGAAAGCAGATGCGGCAGGATAAGAGGGCCAGATTCTCAGGAGAGTTCAGAGGCACCCCAGCTAGGGGCAGAGGTCACTTTGGGAAGGGTCAGCCCAGTAGGCCCCCAGCTCTAGCACCACCAGCTGCTCGGGGTGCTCCAGTGCGCTCCTATTTCAGCGCCATGCCAGAGAGTTCTATTCGCCCGCCAGCTATTCAGGGTTCATCCAGTAATTATTCAGGTCCTCCGAAGTCTTCCAATCCTTATTTCAGTACTATGCTGGACAGTTCTTATCGCCTGCCGGCTACTTAGGCTTCTTCTAGTAGGCCTTCTGGTATTTAGGGTCAGCTATCTGGGCAGCATGCCGCCGCACCATGTTATTTTGAGTGTGGGGACGCAGGCCACATGAGGAGTACTGCCCTAGGCTTAGAAGCAAGGCAGTATAGCGAGGGCAGCAGCCCATGACTCCAGCACCAGTGGTCCAGCCGCCTAGAGGTGGAGAACAGACCGGTAGAGGTCGTACCAGGGGTAGAGGCCAGACAGGGAGAGGTCAGCCAGTTACGAATCAGTCAGTTGGAGGCCAGTCAGCCGGTGCTCCAGCTAGATTCTATGCTCTCCCCGCCAGGCCAGATGCATTGGCCTCAGATGCCATCATCACAGGTATTATTTTCGTCAGCGGTAGGGATGCATCGGTATTATTTGATCCAGGGTCTACTTATTCATATGTGTCATCTCTGTTTGCTCGTTTCCTGGCTATTTCTCCTGAGCCTTTGGGTGTTCCTATTTATATATCCACTCCTGTGGGTGATTCTGTGGTTGTGAACCGGGTCTACCAGTCTTGTGTGGTTACTTTCTGTGATCTTGAGACTAGAGCAGATCTCCTGTTGCTCGATATGATCAATTTTGAGGTTATTCTAGGTATGGACTGGTTATCTCCATATAACTCCGTTCTAGATTGCCATGCCAAGACTGTTTCTCTAGTGATTCCAGGGTTGCTGAGATTGGAGTGGAGGGGTTCCACTGTGGATACACCTAGTAGGGTCATTTCCTTCCTGAAGGCTTAACGCATGGTTGAGAAGGGGTGTTTGGCCTACTTAGCTTATGTTCGAGACACCACCACAGAGTCTCCGATGATTGATTCCGTTCCAGTAGTCTGAGAGTTCGCTGATGTTTTTCCTTCTGATCTTCCTAGCATGCCTCCGGATCGTGATATTGATTTTTGTATTGACTTGGCTCCAGGCACTCAGCCTATATCTATCCTACCGTACCGTATGGCTTCTAAGGAGCTGAAGGAGCAGTTGGAGGAGTTTCTAGCTAAGGGGTTTGTTAGTCGCAGTGTATCGCCTTGGGGCGCACCAATGTTGTTTGTAAAGAAGAAGGATCAGACTATGTGGATGTGCATTGATTACCGCCAGTTGAACAAAGTCACCATCAAGAACAAGTATCCATTGCCCCGTATTGATGATTTGTTTGACCAGCAGCAGGGTGCTAGGGTGTTCTCTAAGATTGACCTGAGTTCAGGGTATCATCAGCTGAAGATTCAAGATTCAGATGTTTCGAAGACCGCATTCAGGACTAGATATGGACACTATGAGTTCCTGGTGATGTCATTTGGCTTGACTAATGCTCCAACGGCGTTTATGGACCTGATGAACAGGGTGTTCAGGCCCTATATTGATTCCTTTATTATCGTCTTCATTGACGACATCTTGATATACTCGCGTAGTCTGGGGGAGCATGAGTAGCATTTGAGAGTAGTGCTTTAGATCCTGCGAGAGCAGAAGCTTTATGCTAAGTTCTCCAAGTGTGAGTTTTGGCTAGAGTCAGTAGCATTCTTGGGGCATGTAGTGTCAGGAGAGGGTATTAAGGTGGATCCCAAGAAGATTGAGACAATTCAGAGTAGGCCACGTCCTACTTCAGTGACCGAGATCCGGAGTTTCTTGGGGTTAGCAGGCTATTACCAGCGATTTGTGCAGGGCTTTTCATTTATTGCATCACCTCTGACCAGATTAACCCAAAGGGGTGCCCCATTTTGTTGGTTCGATGATTGTGAGGAGAGCTTCCAGAAGCTCAAGACGGCCTTGACTACGGCCCCAGTTCTTGTATTACCTTCCGGTTCAGGGACATATACAGTGTATTGCAACGCTTCTCGCATTGGCTTGGGATGTGTATTGATGCAGGAGGGATGAGTTATTGCATATGCTTCACGTCAGCTGAAGGTTCATGAGAAGAATTACCCTGCGCACGATCGGGAGTTGGCGGCGATTGTTCATGCTCTTAAGATATGGAGGCATTATTTATATGAAGTGTCATGTGAGGTTTATACAGACCATCGCAGCTTGCACCATTTGTTCAAGCAGAGGGATCTTAATTTGAGGCAGTGCAGGTGGCTTGAGCTACTAAAGGATTATGACATTACCATTCTTTATCATAAAGGCAAGGCAAATGTGGTTGCGGATGCCTTGAGTAGGAAGGCGGAGAGCATGGGTAGCTTGGCATTCATTCCTGCTGAGATGAGACCATTAGCTTCAGACATTCAGTCTTTGGCTAACAGACTTGTGAGATTGGACATTTCAGAGCCCAGTCGGGTCCTAGCATGTGTGGTTGCTCAGTCTTCGTTGTTGGGGGAGATTAAGGCCCGACAGCTCGATGATCCACATTTGGCAGTTCTCAGAGAGACTGTACTTCAAGGAGGTGCTAAGGAGATTTCTATTGGCGAGGATGGTGTGTTACGACTTCAGGGCCGTGTATGTGTTCCTAAAGTTGATGGCTTGAGAGAGAGGATTCTAGAAGAGGCCCACAGTTCGAGGTACTCCATTCATCCAGGTGCTACGAAGATGTATCGTGACTTGAGGCAGCATTTATGGTGGCGGAGGATGAAGAAGGACATTGCGGAGTATGCAGCTAAGTGTTTGAATTGCCAGCAGGTCAAGCATGAGCACCAGAGGCCAGGTGGCCTACTTCAGCGGATGCCCATTTCGGAATGGAAGTGGGAGCACATCACTATCGACTTTGTGGTCGGGTTTGCCGTAGACTCAGCGAAAGGTTGATTCGGTATGGGTTATTGTGGATAGGTTGACCAAGTCAGCTTACTTCATTCCTGTGGTGACTACTTACACGACAGAGAGATATGCCCAGATTTATATTCGGGAGATAGTGAGATTGCGCGGTGTGCCGATCTCCATCATATCAGACAGAGGCCCTCAGTTCACTTCCCACTTCTGGAGAGCTGTTCAGAGTGAGTTAGGGACCCGCGTGGAGCTTAGCACGACATTCAATCCACAGACCGACGGGCAGTCAGAACGGACTGTTCAGATTTTAGAGGATATGCTTAGAGCATGAGTGATCGACTTTGGAGGCCAGTGAGACCAGTTCTTACCCTTGGCAGAGTTTGCATATAATAAAAGCTATCAGTCCAGCATAGAGATGGCCTCGTATGAGACACTATATGGTCGGCATTGTCGTTCTCCAATCGGGTGGTTTGAGCCTGGTGAGGCTAAGTTGCTTGGTACAGATTTGGTTCAAGATGCCTTGGATAAGGTAAAGTTGATTCAGGAGAGGCTCCACACAGCTCAATCCAGGCATAAGAGTTACGCGGTTCAGAAGGCGCGTGATGTATCATTTATGGTTGGCGAGAAGGTTCTCTTGAAGGTTTTGCCCATGAAAGGCATCATGAGATTCGAAAAGAAGGGCAAGTTGAGCCCAAGGTTTATCTTCCCCTTTGAGGTGTTGAGGCGAGTTGGAAAGGTTTCCTATGAGCTTGCTTTACCTCCCAGTTTATCAGGAGTTCATCTAGTCTTCCATGTATCGATGCTCCGGAAATATCATGCCGACTATTCACATGTGTTGGATTTCAGTACCATTCGGTTAGATGAGAGCTTGGGCTACGAGGAGGAGCCAGTTGCCATTGTTGATAGACAGGACCACCTGTTGAGGTCCAAGAGGATTTCTGCAGTGAGAGTCCAGTGGAGGGGCCAACCAGTCGAAGAGGAGACCTGGGAGTCTGAGGAGGACATGCGGAGCCGATATCCTCACTTATTCAGCAGTCCAGGTACTTTTCTATGTCCGTTCGAGGACGAACGTTTGTTTAAGAGGTGGAGAATGTAACGATCCGACTGGTCGTTTTGCATTTTCGAACCCCGTTCCCTTAAATAATACTTTCCGCACTTGCTTTAGCTAATTTATGACTAGCGGGGGTGGGTGGTTTAGAAGTAAAGGGAGTTTTGAGCAAGATTAAGCCTAGTTGCTTCTTTAAGTTTCTTTATAAAGGCCAAGTTTGACTTTGGTCTACATTTTGGGGAAATGGGCCCGGAATCGTTATTTGGCAATTTCTGAGCGACCGCGGGAAAATATGCGATCTGGGCGTATGCCCGGAATCAAATTCTGAGGTCCCTAGCCCGAGTAATGAATTTTTATGTAAAATTGTTAAGTTTGAGTTTCAAAGATCTAAATAAACTAAGAAATCATTGATTTCATAGGTATCGGGTTCGGATTTTGATTCCGAAACTTGGTACAAATCCAGAATATTAGTTAAGACGTACCCGTAAAATTTGGTGTCCATCCGAGTAGTTTAAGGGTGTTTTGACCCGTTAAAGGAGAATTAAGAACTTGAAGTGCAATGAATTGATTCATTTGGTTTTGGGGGTTGGTTCCTCGATTTAGCGTTGTTTTGAGTGTTTCAAGGGTTCGAGTAGGTCCGCCTCGCGATTTCAGACTTGTCGGTATGTTCGGGCGGGGCTCGGGAGCCCCGAGAATCAAACGATCGAGATTCGTGTCAAGTTGAAAAACTTAGGAAAATTTCATCTGCTGCTTCTATCATAACCGCTTCTGCGGCTCTTGGACCGCAGAAGCGGTCGTCTATTCGCAGAAGCGGAAGGGGCCAGGCCTAGGGGAAACCGCAGAAGCGAACCCCTGACCGCAGAAGCGGTCCATCTGCCCCAGGCCCATAACCGCAGAAGCGGACTCGCAGAAGCGAGTTTGAGACCGCAGAAGCGGCATAGGCTCATTGGCCTTTTTCCGCAAAAGCGGCCCACTTCTGCAGAAGCGGAACCCGCAGAAGCGGGATTCCCTCCGCAGAAGCGGAAATCATTGGGGGCAGAAGCTCTTTTAATACGAGCTTAAGCTCATTTCTTCCATATCTCTCACAACTCTTACGCGATTTTGGTGATTCCAAAGGGGAGGTTTCAACATAACATTTCGAGGTAAGTAATCCCCACTCATTTTTAGTTCAAATACATAAACATTAGGTAGATTTAACACTAAAAATTGGGTAAAATTAAGGGATTTGAGTTAGACCTAGGGTTTAATGAAAACTAAGGTTTTAGCACATAATTTGCCATGTAATGAACTAGAAATCATATATTTGTGATCCTTAGGTGATAGAGAACAACATCCTTTGAAAAATCTCGGAATCCGAGCACGTGGGCCCGGGGTCGGAATTTAGGAAACTTGTGTTAATGGCTAGGAAATTGCTTAAATAGCTAGAATTCAACCTTGTAAGCCTTTATTTACTAGTTCTTGCTTTGTTTGATTAGTTTGGGATCGTCCGGATTCGAATTAAGGACTTGGGCTCGTTCTTGGATATTAGGAGTGCACTTTGGAGCGAGGTGAGTCTCCTTTCTAACCTTGTGAGAGGGAATTGTCCCCCATAGGATTTTGAATAAGTAATTGATGCTAAATGCGGGGGCTACATGCGTACGAGGTGACGAGAGTCCGTGCGTAGCTACTATATGATAATTGTTCGGGTAGTGTAGGACCCACATCATGTCTAATTGGGGAATATTTCTTACTTTAGATTGCCAATATGATCGTTATGAATTGCTAGAGACTTGAAGAAATGGAAGTGAACATATTAAATGTTAAGCCCTTGGTAGGAGTGCCTTTGTATGTAATTGAGCCTTATGTGCTTTACTTGATATATTATTGATGATTATGGATCGGGCCGATCACCTCGGTGATAATAGATGCATCTATGGTTCGTGTCGCTCGACCCTCGACAGTGCACAATTTACTTCATGTTGGAGCGGGCCGTCGACTTCGGCTTGTTTGTGCATGGTTTATATGCTTACATTTAGTTATGACGTGATCACCCATTTGATATAAAAGGAAAACTGGTAATTTACTTAAGACAAGAACATGAACATGACCCTTTTGTTGAACTTGTGTTATTGGGAATGTTTCATGTCGTATATCTTATTCTATCATATTATATTATTTTGACCTTAGTAAGTATCAAGTCGACCTCTCGTCTCTACTTCTTCGAGATTAGACGGGATACTTACTGAGTACATGTGGTTTATGTACTCATGCTACGCTTCTGTACTTAAATGTACAGGATTTGAGGTAGGTGGATCTGGACATCACTCTGGTGCGCAGCAGTGAGCACGCTTAGGGACCTCTACGGTGATCTGCCTTCTTTCCCATGTCGCTCCGCAGCCGGAGGAGTCCTTTCTTGTATTTTTTTCTTGATTTATGTCTATTCTAATTCAGACAGTATGACAATATTTTTATATTTTGTGTATATTCTAATGGTCGCCCATAACTTTTGACATCAGATTCTGGCACACACTGTAGTAGGTATTTATTTTTGGGATTGTATCGCTATCTTAGCGCTTCATGATAATTACTAGCTTCATCTTGACTCGAAAACTTTAGTATTTCTGTTATTGGCTAAAGAAAAAGGAGGAGTTAACCATACTTCCGCAATTTGGCCGGCCTGACTATGGTGTCAGGCGCCATCATGACCTATTATGAACAATGGGTCGTGACAATTTGTATAAATTTCCCAAATATATGCACATTATTGCATTAGAGTTTCCTTATTATATCTCATAATATAGTCCGATTGCAAAAGATAATGGCCAGATATCAATAAACTGCTGGGCTTTAATTCATAAAAATTACACGGGGCGCCCTATTTGGTCACCCCCATTTAACCTATGCCTACTTTTTAAAAATATTTTAACCTGTACCCATATTTAAAAAAATTTCATGCATCTTTCTCTTCCTCCTCCTCCTTTTTCTTCTGCTTCGGGTGACAATGATTTTATATGGTGGTTGCGAATATATTTTAATGTAGTTTATGATGTTTTACAATGGTGAGCTTTATGACGTTTTCATTTTTACTATTGCTTAATGTTTCTTCTTTTTTTTTTCTTAATTGCAAAATGGAATCATTAGATTTAATGTTGTTTAGACAAATTGATGATCGGGATGATATTTGGAGGCTATGTTTTAAATTTGACCTCATTTGGAGTATATTTAGATATTAAATCATATATTGGATTATTATAATTCGAAAAACAAATTTTCATTTCTAGGTAATTTTCACTTCAGCCTTATTGGCCTTAATGAATGAAAACGTTTGTTGCACTTGAGACTTTTTGGCCTTAAGTGCATCTGAAGTACAATTTTTTACTTCAAACTTATTGGCCTTAAGTGTAGCAAAACGCTTGTTGCACTCCAGACCTTTTGGCCTTAAGTGCATCTGAAGTGTAATTTTACACTTCAGACTTATTGGCCTTAAGTGCATGAAACTATTGGTTACCCTTCAGACCAATTTGGCCTTAAGTGCATCTGAAGCACAAATTTTCACTTCAGAATTATTGGCCTTAATTGAATGAAAATGTTTGTTGCACTTCAGACTTTTTGGCCTCAAGTGCATCTGAAGTGCAATTTTTCACTTTAAACTTATTAGCTTTAAGTGCATCTTATTGCGCCCCTTTTCTCACGAAATCGGGTTTCAACACGTGACAACTCTTTTAAGGAAGGATGTTAAAAGAGAGAGTCGCCACCTAACAGATTAAGGTGTGTTAGGGAACCCATTTACAAATAACTCTGTTTGACCAGTTTGCATAACCAAAGATAGGGTAATGGCTCGAAATTACCTCGAAGAGAAGGTGTTAGGCACTCTTGGAGCTCCACAACTGTGAGTCCCGAGCTAACTCAATTATATGAATTAGTCTATGTGATCAAAGCTAAGAAACAAGGAATTACTAAACGTGAATAAATAATTGAAAGACAAAGGGGAAGGGGGTCCTAAGTTTTTTAGCCTAAAAGATCACCCCATGCAACATAAAAATACTTGGTAACTCCCTCGAGATGGGGTGTTACTCATATTATTCAGGGGGCACATACTATCATCTCCTACTACCCAATTACTATTTTTAAGTTGTTTACTTTAAGCGCACTAGTCAATTCTAAGTCGTGTCCTACGCGTGCACTACCCGTCCCATTCTTATAGTTCAAGAGGCTTTTGGACCTCTATCTCAGGGTGGTTCTAGACTTTAAGTTAGGCTGCTCAAACGTGTAAAAAACTAGGCGTCATGCGAAACACATTGGACTTTCACTTATAAGCAAGTAAGGCTCAAGTTGGCCTCCGCAATTAGGCAACAAATGCATGCAAGTCAGATTAACTCAGCCAGTTGCTGATTTAATAAGTTAAGATTGCAGGGACCTATAGGCAAGATCTAATGAGCGGGCAATTGATAACCTCTGAAACCTACAGAATTGCCTTTTAATTACAGGTATAAAAGATTAAACCTATAGGCATGATATCTAGGCGTTTGATGTAGTAACTAATAGTAATAATTACAGGATCATATTAGAATTGGTTGAGTGAGTCCTATAGGCATGGTTTCTAGTGAGGATAATTAGCGCGACATTGAAGGCGAGTTGTCACGACCCCAGTTCACCCACCATGAACATGTCGTGATGGCACCAAGTCCCTATGACTAGGTAAGCCTAACAATGCAGAAGATAAACCAAAATTTGCAGAAGAAAATAAATAAAACTGAACTGGTAAAATAAACAGGGTTTAAGGTGCCGTTCGGCACACACCACAACAATTCTCAAATCTAACAAAACTTCCCAAAACCCGGAAACTCGCAAATCACAAGCTAAGGGATACATAAGAGGCTCTGCCTCAAAAATATCTCTACAAAGGAGAAAATACTGGAAGAACAATACTTATTACAGAAAAGCTGGAAAAAGACTCCTCGGTCTGCGGACGTAGCAGATATACCTCGAAGTCTCTACCAATACGCCTCATTCCAAGTCTGACAGAACTGAACGGGAGTACCTGTATTTGCACAACAAAAATGTGTAGAAGAGTAGTATGAGCATACCACGGCGGTGCCCAGTAAGTACCAAGACTAACCTCGGTGGGGTAGTGACGACGAACAGTCAAGGCACCTACCGGTCGATAAATAGTATAATCATAGGAATAATGGTAATGACATATGAATATGTAAAGAATGCATGAACGACAAAAAATGCTACAATTCACAATAAGGGGTAAATATAACAATTAACAACAAGAATATAATAAACGATAAAACGAAACGACGGCAAAATCACAACCCAAATCCTAAGGTCACAACACAGCAAGGAAGAGAAACAAGTCAATAATTCATATCATACAATGATGTTCACAGAAGGTCTTATCCCACTCTTTCCACAATTTCACCAAGTCTCGGACTAACCACAACTCGCGAAAACCCAGCACTTGAAATCTAACAATTGGCATCCTGTGCCCCATCACTCTCATGGTAATACCGACAACTCGGAATGCCTCAACTTACTCTAAGGACCTCCAAATCTGAATCCGGGCGCGCACCTAAGTCCAAAATCACCATACGAAGCTGTTGAGATCATCCACGGCCCATTCTGGGGTCGTTTACCAAAAATTCCAATTCCGGTCAACTTTTTACCGTTCTAACTTCCAAAACAAGGTTTCTTCTCTACATTTGAGTCTAAACCATCTGAAAGCCGAATTCCACCATGCACGCAAGACGATACTCATATTCCAAAGCTGTTCTAGACCTTATGCCGCCAAACAGGGCTTGATTTCTCAAAACAACCAGTCGGGTCGTTACATCCTCCCCCTCTTAAAACCAACGTTCGTCCTCGAACGTGCTAAGATTCGCCTTGAAGTCCTCAAGTCACTGAGTGCGCACTTCCGACATACAACCACGGGTGATCCCACGTCACCCCAATCCACTTAAGCCTGACGACACCATCTCAACTGAAATTTAACCCTCCTAGCAATACCAGTAAGCCTTCAAGCAAGAATTCTCACCTTCCATCCATTTCCAAAAGACCCAATCCTAAATACATGTCCGATATCAGTCTCAAACAACTATTTCAATACATGCCAACACACACAGGGTACAACCATACAACATGACACCTCTCACATAGGCCCACAATCACAATTCTGGTAGCAATACTTGCCTGAGATCAAATCCGTACCGGCCATAAGCCTCATATTCTATAGGAACTCTCTTCAAACCTCCACAACACTGGAGATGATATAAAACCCACAAAAACCGCATAACGGAAACCCGAATAACCAACCTCAGCCAATGCCAACGGGTACATATCCCACAAGCTAAACTCAAGAAGCATAGAACGAAAATGACTGAGTATAAGAAAAAAAACACATAGGGGAACTAACAAACAAATCAAACTAGCACAATTCCTTCTAAAACACAAATCGACAAAAACATCTAACAAGAAAGAATGAAAGCATATAAAAGACTCACAATGATCTATACTGATATAACCTCTCACCGCAGTACACAACCCGGTCTCGACATATCAATCACCTGAAATCACGAGGGTCCCGCCCTCAACACTAAATCACAAGTAGGACTCACATCAACCCATCTAGAGACTCTCACTAGATCAATTCCGTCTACAATTTACAATACAGACCAGCTCCCACACCGGGGGAGCATAGAAATCACAGCTCGTAACCAAGAATGCTCAGAAGTCACATCAAGCCTGCCAAAACAGACAACATGAAAATACTACTAGCCTCATAACTCTCGACAACGGCTAAAAATCAGACGATAGACACAGCTATCACTCATAAAACCTCCCAACAGGGTAATCACATAGACGGAATGCAAATCATGAAGTGCTCCCATAAATGGAGCAACAAACAAAGAAATCCGCCCTGATAAGTAGAACTGTGATGGGCTACAGATAGTTCCCCTAAACAATAAACCAAATCCATACCTGAATGTCATTCAACTGGCACACCGACCTCAAGCCTACCATATGGAACACATCAACGAGCCGGGCCTCCCCCTCTTGGGCGCCCTCTACCTGCTTGAATACCTCGCTGGGACACACCGGACCGAAGTCTGGGACAATTTCTCACCATGTGGCTAGTATCTCCACACTCAAAACACCCTCTCTGCTGACGAGGCGGTGGGAACTGTGCGGTACGGGTACTCCGAGACCCATGATCACCTGAGTTACCATGCTGAGTCTAATATTCAAACTGAACTGGCTGGCCCGCAAAACCTCTACTATGATGCACCCTGCCTCCAAAATAAGGACCTGTATATATCCTCGGTTTACGAGAACTCCTCGCCTCCTCAAACTCTCCCTCCTGATCTCGTCTGCTTTCTCTCTCCTGACCCTGCCTGCCCTCTCTCTCTCTAGCATACATACCCTCTATCCTCCTAGCAATGTTCACCACCTGCTGATATGGAATATCCATCTCCAACTCACGGGCCATGCTGGACCTGATGCTAGAAATAAGCCCCTCAATGAACCGGCGAACCTTCTCGCGAACAGTAGAATCCAACACTGAGGCATGTCTATCCAAACTAGTGTAACAGACAGCATACTCCGAGACGGTCATAGTACCCTGGGGCAAATGCTCAAACTCCGCACGCCATGCATCCCTGAGGCTCTGAGGAACAAACTCTCTCAGGAACATATCTGTAAACTGAATCCAAGCCAGTGAAGCTGCCCCGTCTGAACTGTCTAACTCATAGGTGCGCCACCAATCATAGGCGGCTCCTCGAAGCTAAAAAGTAGTGAAGGAAACCCTGCTCGATCCAGAGATACCCATAGTACTGAGAATACGGTAACACTCATCAAGAAACCACAAGGCATCATCTGATGCTAATCCACTGAATACCGGAGGATCATACTTCTTGAACCTCTCTAGTCTCATCTGCTCCTGCTCGGAAGCCGCTGCCATGCCCTCAGGCTGAACTGGTACCGCAGGTGGCGTAGGAATAATCTCTGGAACCTGCTTAACATGCGCTCGCTGCTTAGGAGCATGGGCGGTGGGAGTCTGTGCTCCTCCCACAGCCTGGGATGTGGCTGCAGCAAGGGGAAGCAATCCTGCCTGAGCCAAAGTGGTGTACATACTCATGAACTGTGCCAAAGTCTCTTGAATAGCTTTTGTAGTAGTAGCAGTGGGCGTGTTAGGTGCCTGGACTCCGGCTGGATCTGCTGGTGGTACCTCGGCGGCAGCTCGCGCAGGCGCTCTCGCTGCACCTCGTGCGCGTCCTCGAACTCTACCCCGGCCCCAACCTCCGATGGCTGCAGCAGGGGGCGCGGGTGCCTGATCTCCTCGAGTAGTACATGTCCTCACCATCTGTGAGAGAGTAGGAAACAGAGGTTTAGGATTGTGGATGTCAAAAATCTCGCACGACAGGGAAATCAAGTGAAGTTGAATTTTCCTAACGGTTACATAGCCTCTCGTAGATAAGTACAGACATCTCCGTACTGATCCACGAGACTCTAATAAACCGGCTTGTGATCTGTGACTCCTATGAACCTAGAGCTCTGATACTATCTTTTCACGACCCCAGTTCACCCTCCATGAACATGTCGTGATGGCACCTAGTCCCTATGACTAGCTAAGCCTAACAATACGGAAGATAAACCAAAATTTGCGGAAGAAATAAATAAAACTGAACTGATAAAATAAACAGGGTTTAAGGTGCCGTTCGGCACATACCACAACAATTCTCAAAGCTAAAAGAACTTCCCAAAAATCGAAAACTCGCAAATCACAAGCTAAGGGATACATAAGAGTCTCTGACTCAAAAATATCTATTCAAAGGAGAAAATACTGGAAGAACTATACTTATTACAGAAAAGCTGGATAGGGACTTCTCGGTCTGCGGACGTAGCAGATATACCTTGAAGTCTCTACCAATACGCCCCCTTCCAAGGCTGACAGAACTGAACGGGAGTACCTGTATCTGCACAACAAAAATATGCAGAAGAGTAGTATGATCACACCACGGCAGTGCCCAGTAAGTACCAAGACTAACCTCGGTAGGGTAGTGACGAGGAACAGTCAAGGCACCTACCGGTCAATAAACAGTATAATCATAGGAATAATGGTAATGACATATAAATATATAAAGAATGTGTGAACAACAAAAAATGCTACAATTCACAATAAGGGGTAAATATAACAATTAACAACAAGAATATAATAAATGATGATATGAAACGACGGCAAAATCACAACCCAAATCCTAAGGTCACAACACAGCAAGGAAGAGAAACAAGTCAATAATTCATATCATACAATGATGTTCACAGAAGGTCTTATCCCACTCTTTCCATAATTTCACCAAGTCTCGGACTAACCACAACTCGCGAAAACCCAGCACTTGAAATCTAACAATTGGCATCCTAGGCCCCATCACTCTCATGGTCGTACCGACAACTATCTACGAGTATTGTTGTCTTATAGTACCTACATTCAAAGAAAGATTTGTGAGTTCTGTGGGGGATAGTCGATTCGTATCTTCACCTGCTTGCTTTGCATTGCTTTGCTCTGTATCGAGATGTTATTCCAGTTACCATGGTTTCATCTGACTGTCATAGAAATAAAGTTTTCAAGAAGTATGCATGCATTTGATAAATATAGTTACTTTAAAACATAGTAGTTTAAGATATTAAGTAAACTAAATGAACCAATGATTGCGACACTTTAGAGACATTGCGACTTCTTTGCATTAGGATTTTGAGGGTCCTCCTCAAAATTTTGCCCCAGTTTAATAAGCGATTCTTTGACTGTTCTGCATATGACGAAGTTGGATGGACTTGCTCCAGTTACTTAACTGATTCTCTAACTATCTTGTATATGATGACGTCGGCTAGAATTGTTTCGGAATTTTGCGGGTCCTCCTAAAAATTCTGCCCTAGTTTCTAGTTGTGGGAAAAAGAAAAATTTAATTGAGATATGACCGAACCCACAAAGCTGCCTACATATCCCCTCTTAAATGGGAATCAGGTGAAGCGTAGATCAGTTGCATCAGATGAGGAAATGTAAATAGTCTAACCATAGTATCTCTTAACTGCGTCTGAATTGATAGGCTTTGGCCAAATTTCACCGTCCATTTCTGCAAGTATGAGTGCTCCTCCGGTTAGTACTCTGTGAACCATGTAGGGCCCCTACCAATTAGGTGAAAGTTTCCCATTGACTTCATCCTGGTGTGGAAAGATTTGCTTCAACACCAACTGCCCTGGTGTGAACTGTCTGGGTTTGACCCTTTTGTTGAAAGCCCTAGACATTGTGTTCTAATAAAGTTGACCATGACATATCACATTCATTATTGTTCTGATAATGTTGACCATGACATATTCATTCCTTTTCTATCAATAACAGCTAGCTGTTCATAATGACTTCCTATCCATTCTGCATCACTAAGTTCAACTTCTTATATAATTCTTAAGGAAGGAATTTCGACCTCGATGGGAATTATGACTTTTATACCGTAGACCAACATGTAGGGAGTTGCTCCAAAATTTTCCACCTATCTGACAATTTCCTCATGGATTATATCTTCTTCTTCTATTTCCTATGAATTACTATCCTTACGTTGCGTTATCTCATTACATGTCATAGTCGTTGGTTCATCAGGATAAGTAATAATAATGCTGTAGAGTGAAAAATATAAAGGATAATAATAAATACTAAAGTAGCAGTGCATTAGATAAATCTTGAAACGTTAAAACAAGTACGACTCGATGATTCAAACAATTATTTCAAAAGAAAATGCATCTAAAACAAAATAATGAAAATGTCTTAAATGGTTAAATTTTCTTTTAAAATAGATAATGCTAATTTCCAGGCTACCCAAGAACTCGACGCCCCAGGGACGGTGCAACAGTCCAATTCTTGAGAACAGCTCTATTTCCCGCGGTCTGAACTGTAAGGTCTTCCTCCTCCCCCTCCTTGACTATTGCATTGCAGTCCATGTCTTCATCATCCAGAAATAGATTCTTTAGGCCAGCTAAAGCTTCATCTTCTTCAGATCCCAATATCACGTCAGCTTGTTAAAACGTCTGGTGCAAATGAGGTATTGGCTGTTCAACAGGGTAATAGGGACTACGCCATGGCAGTGACCAATCATCGTATTCGTGCCAGGTGTATTCATACCCAAGCCTAAAAGTTGTATCGTGGCGCTTTAGCTGTATCGGTTTGGTAATCCCTTTGAGATTTATTCCAAGACCTTTGCCAAGTTCATACCCCGTGTATGCCAATATACTTTCTATTTTATTGCTCCAGTATTTGTCCTTTTCAATTGCATTGACACGCTTGATGTGATGGTACGTTTCTCCACCCAACTTCCTTCTATTCTCGAAAACCAGAATGGTCTGATTGGTGTAAATAAGATTACTTCCGTCTCCATGAAATGATCACTTCCTGATGATTCCATTCGAACTTCACGGCCTGGTGTAGTGTAGAGGCTATGGCTCCAGTAGTATGTATCCAAGGTAGACCCCACAATAGATTGTACATGGAGGATATGTCAAATACTTGAAATTAAACATCGAACCAAGTCAGACCCATCTGCAGACACAAGTTTATTTCCCCGATCGTGGCCCTTTGAGACCCATCAAATGCTTTCACATTCATAGTTCCTGCTCATATCTCATGCAAACCTTTATCCAAACTCTTCAAAGTAGTCAAAAGACAAATATTGAGGCTTGAACCCCCATCTATTAGGACTCTGGATATGAATTTATCCTCAAACTATACTGTGATGTGTAGCACCCTATTATGACTCTGTCTTTCAGGTGGCAGTTCGTCTTCGTGAAAAGTGATCTTGTGGCTCTCCAATACTTACCCTCCCATTGGCCATTTCTCCACTGGTGATATTGTTAGGTACGTAAGCTTCATTCAAAACTTACACTAATGCATTCCTATGCGTCTTAGAATTCTATAGTTGTGATAGATTGGGTATTTGAGCAGTGGTTTTGTTCAAATAGTCCACTAAAAAGTACTCCCTTGCTTGCACCATTCTCCAAAGATCATCTGGACCGAATTCAATGATAGGTTGTTTGGGGCGGCTTCTTTACTTGTTCGTCCCAAATGCTTAAGCGTGTAAACTCTACCGGTGTTGGTCATGCCTTGTGCGGCACCTGCTTCTTCCATCTTCCCCTTTCCTTTTCTTCTCGCTTCTGCAGCATATCCCCATGGTATGTCATTGGAATTAAAGGACGGTGTGGGTGGTACTGTCACAATGAAGAGTGTGGTCATTCCACCTCAAACGGAGCTGGTGCAGCTGAGGGTGTTGCTCAAATAGAGTTGGAGTGGTTATTTTAACCTCAATTAGCGATTAAATCTGTACTATAATAGGTGTGAGAATGACTGGAGGTACTTTGGGTTCATCCCATTCATGAATGAGTCCAATTGATCTGGATCCCATTCTTCATCTATTTCCATCACATTTACCCCCTAGCCCCTATGACCGGGGAGGTGGTTGTTTCGGATATTTGGTGCAGCCTCTTTTGCTTGTATAACTTTGGTGTCAATTAAAGTCAAGATATTATCCTTTAGAGTGCGACATTCGTCAATAGTATGTCCTTTTATGCTGGAGTTATAGGCATATATCTTGTTCGGATTAACCCACTACGAAGAGTTTGCATAGAAACGGTGAGAATGAAGGTGACATAATTAGCAGGATTCAGTCTTTCATACAACTGATTGATGGGTTCAACAATAGGAGTGTATTGTCTGGGTGGTCTGCGGTTGAAAAATAGTCTGGGTTTTTGAAAGTTTTGGAGGGCGGGTTGTGGTGAGTGGTAATTTGTAGGTTGGGTATTGTAAGTATGGTAGGCGGTGGCGGGTTGTTGGTATCAGGGAGATGAAGGCTGATATATAGGTGGAGGTGTCTGGTATGTAAGAGGAGATTTTTTTCCTTGGGCAACCATCACGGCCCCTACTTCCTTCTTCTTGGGTATGCCTCCTGACTGTAAGGCCTTATTTGTAGTTGGAGTGCCTCAAAGTTGTTTACGATCCCGCTTTTAATTTCTTCTTCTATTCTTTCTCCCAACTTGATGATGTTGGAAAATTTATGATTTTCAATAACATTAACCTCTCGTAGTATTGTGGATCCTGTGCCCAGACAAAGAATTTATTTATTTGCTCTTCCTCCAATGCTGGCTTTACTTTCATAGCTTTCGATCTCCACCGAGTAGCATACCCACAAAAAGATTCTATTGGCTTTTTCTTGAGATTTCAGATGTAAAAGACATATGGTGCATTCTCTGTGATGAATCTGAACCGATCTATGAAATCTGATGTCATGCTTACCCAGTTAACTCACTTCTTTGGATTATGGCTGATATACCAAGATATGGCGTGTCCAGTGAGGCTCCTCACGAACAACTTCATACGGATTCTTTCATCCTTACCAACTCCTATGAGCTTGTTGTAGTATGTCCTTAGATGTACCTTTGGGTCACCTATCCCATCAAATATTTTGAACTTGGGAGGTTTGTAACCCTCCGACAGTTTTACGTCAGGCTGAATACATAAATCTTCATAGTTTCAGCCTTCACTGCCTTTACCCCTTTCAATGCCTTGGACTCGACTTGTGAGATTCTTAAGCTCCTCTGCCATATTCTCGATGAGCAGGTCCTTCTCTAAAGCCTCCGGTATATATAAGGTTTGTTGGGGAGTGCGGGGTAAGGTTTCCACATATATGGGGTTAATTTGATGGACTCCAGAAATTTAGGTATAGTGGTGGTCGTTGGTTGAGTTTTGAGGATTGGGGATAGGTTGTGGTGTGTTCTGAGGAGTGTGATAGGTAGTGGTTTATGGATACTGGGTTGGCTTATAATGATGTTGTAGAGGAGTTGGTACCGGTAGAGGAATGGAATTTTGAGATGGTGTGGCATATTGGTGAGGTGCAGGAGGATTTTGTGGATGCTGGTTTATTTTGGGGAGGTGCTGGGTTTTTGGTGTTTTGTTGGTTGATGTCGAGGACGTTCATGTTAAGGTAGAGGTTTGCCAAGTTTCGAACCTGCTCTAGTTCCCCCTGTAACTCAAACATCTTTTGTTCCAGTTGCAAAAGTAAGTCATTCTCTGCCGGAGTGCTTTAGCCATCTGAAGTTTCGACATTCTCTTCATGCATAGCATTGTCTTTCTTGATATTTCTTGTATCTTCCATTCTGGCTTTTCTTTTTATTTTAGGATCGTTCGGAGGAAGAGGAGGTGCAGGACCTCCTAATCTGATATGGTATGCTAATGATGCAGTATGCACGAACCAACCTTAGGGGATGCTAATAAACAAATAAAGAAAAAACAAAAAAAAGGTAAACAAGTCAGTAAGGAGTATTGAAAGGACATCTGCAGTATTTTAATCAGGTATTGCGGAATTATAAATTCGCATCCTAGTTTGGGAGACCTAGCGACATATACATTTGGAGAAAATTGATGCCAATAACTGCATCATTTCATTAATATAATAAATAGACCAAATCTCTACTAAAACGACAATAATGATAAATAGTCACTATTGGCATTCGCCTTATTTCAACTAAAGCCTAAAATGAGTGGAAAGCAAGTAAAACATAATTCCTAATTTCTCTATACTTGGCCTTCTTTGCTCCATCGATCAGATTCCCTTGGTCGCACATGTCTAGCAATAGATTTTCCACCGATCCCGCATCAGTGGTGGGATGTTTTGGACCATGCCAAACCTGGGAGCTTCGTGCCTTATTTCTGCAAAACAAGTAGAGTTACCTCTTCCCCCCTCCAGATTTAGTTATTTACACGTTAATGATCAACATATTGGTATGTTTTCTCCAAATAATGCACAAATCGTGATTGTGTCCATTGGGATTATGAAAACCACGACGGACTTTGGATAAGGCTTGCCTTAGGTAGTTATTACGCAAAATAGAGTTCTAACTCATAATAGGTTTAGACATGATGCATGCACATTTAATTTTAGAATGGGGTTTCTAGAAGAGTCTAGACTGGTACCCTCAAGTGGACAACTTGAGTGGGAAAGGCACAAAACCGCCGATTGCACCGCTGATCAACTAGTTTTACCGCAAATAAGCCTTTCCAAATTTAAAGGGTGATTTTAGGAAGAGCGCGAATACTCATCAAGTGCCGCTATGGTATTCATACGCACGCGTGGAATATGATGCGGAGCATACTTTATGCAAAGATAAAATAACACATTGTCAAATATTTTCGCATGTTGAAAGTAGTAAATGCAGTATTGAATAAATGTAAAGACATAAGGAAGGTAAAACAAGGAAGAAGTTAATTGGGATAATTAAAGAATTTTAATAAAGAAAATAAAGGGGAGTAATGGGGAGAGACATGATACAGCAAAATGAAAAGTTTGGAGTAAGTGAACATGATTAGAAAAATATGGGGAAATGCAAGTTGTAATCAAATTAAACGAAGAGTTGCATATGAGTTCGTATAAAAGGAAATAGGGAAGAGGATGTGCATGTAGCAATAAAAGGGAAAATAGGAGCGGGATATTCAAGTAATAGCAAAATAACAAAAACTCCCCTATTGAGAGAGACTAATTCAAGAGATCAAGTTCGTAATGGTAAGAGGCTAAAAATTTTATCCCCAACAGAGTCATCATGCTGTGGCGCCCCTTTTTCTCGTAAAATCGGGTTTCGACATTTGACAAATCTTTTAAGGAAGGATGTTAAAAGAGAGAGTCGCCACTGATAACTTTGGATTTTAACCTATCTTATGCTCTCTTTGCCTTAGGTTTTGGATAAAAAACGTGTAAAAGTATTCCCGAAAACCAATTTACTGTGCTTACTTACAGGGTTTTGTCAAAATGAGGTAAAGAAGTCATAATCAACTCATGAAGGAGTTAAATTTGCACAAGGTCAAAATTGGGACTGGAGTGCTGACCGCAATGAAAAAGAGCGGCCGCGTAAGGTCCACCGCTGAAGCAGCCACAAATATGCGGTGCACAAAAGTGAGATTCAGAGAGGCTGTTTTGGGTGCAATAGTGATTGGTGACCGCGATGGAAAAGTGCGGCAGCGGAATACCTGACCCGGCCGCAGTGGTATTTTTGCTGAGAATATTGATTGAAGTTCAGAGACCCTGCAAGTCATGCTTGATAGAAGAATGTGGTCCGCGTCCAAATTACGCGCCCGCGATGGAAGCATACGCCGACGCGTATGAAATTATGTTGTCTGCCAAACCACGTCCAACCCAAGCCTAGAATTGAAGAAATGCAGACCACGCTCGTTATTGAACGACCGCGAGAGATCAATCGCAGACGCGTTTGGAATTATGCCTCTATGAAACTTCCGCATGGGCATTTTTATCTAGGAATTTTAGCCTAGTATAAATAGATGTTTTTTCACAATTTTAGTGTAATATTTTGCTGAGCACATGAATGGATGGTTTTTACATTTTTGTGTAATCTTAGAGTAGATTTGTCTTTAATCTTTAGATTTTCATCTTGTATTTGAATATTATGTTTTATATTTCATCTATATCTTTGATTTCTACTATTATTATGAGTAGCTAAACCCTATAGCTAGGGTTGTGACCCAATCCTAGTGTGGGTATTCAGTGGGTCATGAATTTAAGGCCTAATTGTTTATGGGTTAGTGAAATTTAGCTTAATTCATGCTTTGATTGTAGAATTGATGGGTGCAAACACTGATTCATGCCTTGATGACTTAGACTCTTCTTGAGAAAGAGAGACTAAGTGTAGAAACATTAAGCTAACAAGGAATTGGGGTGCATTCAAGAGATTGGTAGTCCCAATTAAAGAGTTAAACCTAGAGATAGTAATACCCGACTTGAGCCAATATCATTTGTTATGCATGAATACCCATTTGGACTTGAGAAAGTCAAATCAGGCAAAGTCACTCAAATTACTGAGAGGTATAGAGTGAGCACATATGTGTGATGGTTATATCACGACCCCAATCATAACAAGCTTGCCCTGAAATCCACCTAGGCGGAAGTCATTGCCCTAGCCCCTTTAATCCTTGATATCAACTAACAAAAATAATGTACTTATCCTATTCTAGCATATTATAGTATAGCATTAGAAGTATAATAAATCATGACCATGTTTGGAGGTGCAATTTGGAACATCACGCGCATCTAGATTATTTAGATGTGTAACTCCAAATCAATTAACTCCCTGTGGAAATCAATCCTGAACTTTGTTAGGTAAAACTGCATCGACCATCCTTGCCACTCGATAGTGGTATAGGTATGGAACCAATTGCTTTTTGGTGCCGTCGTCGAGGAGTTAGACGGTTTTAGCTATCTATCTAACTATTTGTGTGTCTTCTTTTTCTTTCCTTCCAATTTTATAATTTGTTTTTAATTGCTCTTAGTTACAATATGGCTCTTATCAATGATGCTCCCAAAAATTTGCCTTTGGGGTAGGAGGTAGATGATGATAATGTGGATGAGATTCAACCTTAACCACAAGCACATAGGAGAGGCCGACCGCCTCATGGAAATATTCCAAACTCTCCCCCACCTATAGCAAGGGCAACATACCGAACATTGCCCAATGAAGGATACGCAAGTGCAATAGTCCCGCCCCGGATTAGGGCGAGAAACTTGCAAATAACCAACGTTTTGCTTACACTCTTTTAAAAGAGCAGTTTCTTCACCGGAGCTCCATACCAAAATGCCTACAAGCATCTAAAGGTTTTGTTGATACATGCTGGGTGAGCAAAAAGACGAACGTTTCCGAAGATGCATTAAGACTAAGGCTTTTCCATTCTCTCTAAGGGGGAAATCTTTGGATTATCTTGAGAGGTTGCCCAACCATTCCATCACTATTTGGGATGAGTTGGCCGAGAAATTCATAGCAAAGGTCTTCTCGCTGGGGCATATGGAGACACTGAGAGATGAGATCCTTGCTTTTAAACAAGAGCTTAATGAACCACTTCATGAGATTTGGGAAAGGTAATAGACGATGGTTAAAGAATGTCCAAACAATGACATGACCAAAGCCATGATCCAGCAAACATTCTACCATAGCATCAACACTACCAACCAATGTGTAGTTAACCAACTAGCACGGGGAATCATTATGAACACACCTTATGCCGAGGGGTGTGATATACTTTATGAGATAGCGGATACTTCCTTGGCTTGACAAAGTCGAGCTAATGAGCTACAAGGTCATCCAAATGTCATTCACCTACAGAAAGAGCTCCATGACCATGGCCAAGCAATAGCAGAGTTAACTACAACAATGAACCAGTTGGTAAAAGCTCAATTACAACAAGTTCAAGCGTCAAGAAAAGTGAATGTCATGAAGGGGGTAAATATAGTGGTCAACAAGAGGCAGCAAAGAGGTCAACAAAGTCAAGGAAATCCAAACCAATTTGAGCAAGGTAGTAGTAGTTACAACCAAGATAATGGGTATGATGATCAAAATGAACAAGTTCAGTATGTGAACAACTACCAAGGACAACGGGGTAATGCTCCGAATAAAAAACAATAGTGGAGATCCTAAGGAAATTGGGGGAATAAAAACCAACAAGGAAATTGAATAGTGGGAACAACAACAACCAAAGCAACTGGGGGTACAACAATCATAATCGGGGAAACCAGGGTAACCAGGCAACTAGGGCAACAACAATAGTAATCGGGGAGGAAACAACTACCAAGGCGGTTGGAATAACGGTAATAAGGGGAATCAGGAGCTGGGCTTTCAAAGGCCTCTGATATATCAACAACCAATCAACCCACCTCCATTCCCGTCTGAAGGTCCTAGCTCATCAAACAATGAGATGGGAAGGATTGATTCAATGTTTGAGCAAATGATAAAGAAACACGCCGACTCCAATGCCCAGTTGGTGTCTCATGACACTTCTATCCGCAACTTGGAGGTCCAACTTGGACAGATTTCATGAGCTTTGAACACTCTCCCTAAGGGGGCACTATCTAGTGACACAGTACTAAACTCGAAGGGAGGGAACAATACAATCAATGCTATGCAGGTGACTACAAGGAGCGGTAGAGGTGGTGTTGATAATACCTCTAATACAAGAAAGGTTGTGATTGATGATGTGTTGGTGCAAGAGAATGATGAGCAAAGAAATGATGTGCAAGTGAGTGATGATATTGTGAGTGAAGAACTGATAATTGAAATTGATAACAACGTGGAGGAAACACAAAACGATGTGAACCCGTCTAGGGAACACGTGATAGACATACCAGAAATAGTAGTGCCCAAAGCCAAGGCTCCTTTGCGAAGGCCTCCTCCACCATACCCTCAGAGGCTTGCAAAATAGAACAATGAGAACCAGTTCAAGAAGCTTATTGATATGATGAAGAGTTTATCGATAAATGTACCTTTGGTGGAAGCTCTAGAACAAATGCTAGGATAAGCCAAGTTTCTAAAAGACTTGGTAACAAAGAATAGATCTATGAATTATGAAATGATCAAGATAACGCACCAAGTGAGTGCCATTATAAATTCCATGGCCCAAAGATAGAGGGCCTCGGTGATTTTACAATCCCGTGCACTATTGGCAGTGCCGATTTTGCCAAAGTTATGCGATTTATGTGTAAGCATTAACTTGATGCCATATTCTGTGTTTAAGACATTGGGGATTGAGCAGCCAAGGCCCACATCTATGAGGTTTCAAATGGCGGATAGGACAATGAAAATGCCATTGGGGATCATTGATGATGTTTTAGTGAGTGTCGACAAGTTTATACATCCTGCGGATTTTGTGATTCTTGATTGCGAAGTTGACTATGACGTGCCGATCATATTGGCAAGACCTTTCCTAGCTACAGGGAAGGCTTTAGTTAATGTGGAAGAAGGGGAGCTCACCTTTCGGGTGGGTGATGAAAAAGTTATGTTCCATGTCTGCAAATCAATGAGGCACCCCAATATCAATAAAGTATGTTCATGTGGATCTTGTGACCGAGGTGATTGTGGAAGACACCAATGTGTGATAAATGTAGAGGACCCTTTGGAAGCTGTGTTGTTGAACCTTGTTGTGGCGAAGGATGAAGGCTTGGTGGAAAATGTCAATGCTTTGCAAGGAATGGGTTCTTACACATATGAGCCCCGAAAACATTCCTTGGACTTTGAGAATTGAAAGACTCCACCAATAAAGCCCTCGATCGAGGATCCTCCTGTATTGGACTTAAAGCCTTTTACTTTACACCTCAGGTATGAATTCTTGGGCCTTTGTTCAACTTTACCTATTATTCTGTCTTCGTGCTTAACTAACGTGCAGGTAGATGCCACCCTTGGGGTGCTCCAAAGAAACAAGAAGGCAATTGGATGGACTCTAGCTGATATTTGGGGAATAAGCTCCACCTTTTGTATGCACAAGTTTATAATTGACGATGATGCCAAACCCTCCATGGAACATCAAAGGAGGTTAAATGAGGCCATGCAGGAGGTCGTCAAGAAGGAGATAATGAAGTGGCTAGATGCAAGGGTGTGTACCCTATTTTGGATCGTTCATGGACTTCACTAGTACAATGTGTGCCGAAGAAGGGTGGTATAACGATGGTCACAAATGAGAAACATGAGTTTATCCCTACCAGGATTGTCACCAGATGCAGGGTATGCATGGATTACCGAAAGCTTAACAAAGTGACCTGCAAAGATCATTTTCTATTGCCCTTTCTTGACCAAATGTTGGATAGACTTGTTGGGCATGCCTACTATTGCTTTTTGGATGGGTACTCAGGTTATAACCAGATATTGATTACACTGGAGGACCAAGAGAAAACCACTTTTACATGTCCATATGGAACATTTGCATTCTCACGGATGCCGTTTGGTTTGTGTAATGTACCAGCTACTTTTCAGCGGTGTATGATGACTATATTTACGAACATAGTGGAGAACTTCTTTGAAGTGTTCATGGATGATTTTGGTGTTGTGGGTGACTCCTTTGAAGAATATTTGGGTAATCTTGATAAAATGTTAGCCCGATGTGAAGAAACTAACTTGGTACTTAATGGGGAGAAGTGTCACTTTATGGTTGAGAAGGGCATTATCCTCAGCCATAAGATTTTAAAGAATGGTATTGAAGTGGACAAAGCGAAGATTGAAGTGATTTCCAAACTCCCTCCTCCTACTTCCATAATGGAGTTAGGAGCTTTCTTGGGCATGTGGGTTTCTACCGTAGGTTAATTAAAGACTTCTCAAAAGTGGTGAATCCCTTGTGCAAGTTGTTGGAAAATGATGCAAAGTTTGTGTTTAATGATGATTGCATGAAAGCTTTTGAGCTTCTCAAGTATAGATTGACTACCACTCCCATCATCACCGCACCCAATTTTAACTTACCATTTGAGCTCATGTGCAATGCTAGTGACATTGTGGTAGGAGCGGTATTGGGGCAACGAATCAACAACATATTTTATCCGGTCTATTATGCAAGAAAAATGACGAATTCTACCTAAGTCAATTATACCGTGACCGAGAAAGAATTACTAGCCATTGTCTTTGCCATGGAAAAGTTCAGGTCATATCTCATGGGTACCTAAGTGATTGTGCACACTGATAACGCGGCACTCCATTACATGGTGACGAAAAAGGAATCTAAGTCTAGGTTGATGAGATGGGTTCTACTACTTCAAGAGTTTGACCTTGAAATTATTGATTGAAAAGAGTGTGAAAACCAAGTGGCGGATCACTTGTCCCGCTTGGAAAAGGAGGGGAGGCCCCATGATGGCCTCAAAATTAATGACTCATTTCCGGATAAACAACTCCTCTCCATGTCTTTGAATAGTATGCCTTGGTTCACCGATGTGGCTAACTTTCTTGTGACCGGCATTGTCCCGTGTGAGCTCTCTTTTAACCAAAGGAAGAAGCTTAAACGAGATAGCTTGGATTACTACTAGGACAATCCTTAGCTCTTAAAGATTTGTAATGATGGTATGATCCGGAGGTGTGTTCCAGAGGATGAGCAAAGGACTATTCTTGATACTTGCCATTCCTCTCCCTATAGAGGTCATCATGGTGGAGCAAGAACTGCTTCAAAGGTGCGCAGCTGTGGATTTTATTGGCCTACCTTGTATAAATATTCTAGTGAGCTTGTGAGGAGATGTGATTAGTGTCAAAGAGCAGTTGGAATTTCTAAGAAGGATGAAATGCCTCTCACCACTATTCTTGAGATTGATATTTTTGGTGTGTGGGGCATTGATTTCATGGGACCATTTGTGAGTTCATGCACTAACACTTATATTTTGGCAGCAATTGATAATGTTTACAAATGGGTTGAAGCTGTGGCTTTGCCCAACAATGAGGCACAGAGTGTGGTGAATTTCTTGAAGAAAAATAATTTCACAAGGTTTGGCACTCCTAGGGAAATCATCAGTTGGGGGGGGGGGGGGGTTT
>MU706540.1:93348-200894 GCA_026770625.1 Nicotiana glauca
CTCACTTTTGCAACAAGGCCTTTAATACCTTACTTTTTAAGTATGGTGTCAGTCATAAGGTGTCAACCCCTTATCATTCCCAGGCTATTGGGTAGGTTGAGGGATCCAATAGGGAGATCAAGAGTATTCATTCTAAGACTGTCACTGCAAACCAATCTGATTGGTCAAAGAAACTGGATGATGCTTTGTGGGCTTACATGACTGCTTACAAGACTCCAACTGGTATGTCTCCGTACATGTTGGTATTTGGGAAAGCATGCATCTTCCAGTTGAGGTAGAGCATAAGGCTATATGGGCATTGAAGAAGTTGAACCTTGAATGGGATGTAGCTGCAAATCTCCGGGTAGAGCAACTAAATGAATTAGATGAGTTTAGTTTTCATGCCTATTCCAGCTCGTCCTTATATAAGTACAAGATGAAGTGCTTACAAGAAAAATATGTAGGGAAAAAAGAATTCAATGAGGGTAACTTGGTTCTTCTATTCAACTCTCGGTTACGACTGTTTCTGGGAAAGCTCAAGTCAAAATAGAGTGGTCCTTTCGAAGTGGTGCATTAACTCCATTTGGTGCTCTTGATTTGAAAAACAAGAATGGTGAAATCTTCCGAGTTAATGGGCACCGAGTGAAGCACTATCTTAGCAATTTTGATGACAGCCACGTGGTGCCAATGATCCATTTCAAGTGATTGATGGTAACATGCGTCATACCGTGACGTTAAATCAGCCACTTCTTGGGCGGCAACCTATGTGTTTTTCTTTCTTTTCTGATTTTCTTCTTAGTTTAGGCTTTGTTTTGGACAAACTGGTTATGAAGTTTGTTTAGGAATTGTTGTGCAGTGCAGGATTGTTGTTGGAAAATTTGCCTAAGTGTGAGAATTACGCTGACCGCACTTAAAATTTCACGGTCAGTGGTTGCTTTTTGCGAGAGCATAAATGTCAGCGGATGCGGACTTGAAAAGTCCAGAATAGCAACTCTTTGAAGTTAAATTCATGTCCACGGTTGAAATGTTGCGGTCCGCGTTTCTCTTTCGCAGCCACACTTGTTTTTTTTCTCTCAACGGTCCATCTGCAATAGCTCTTCAAATCAGGAATAGGAACGCGGTCCGCGGTAGAATTTCACGGCCACATTTGTGTAAGTTGGTGGGGTCTACAACTTTTAAGTATAAATAGGAGGTCTTTAGACCTTTTACCCTTTTCGCACCCTGATTTCCCACCTAGATATAGCACTATTCATCATTATTTCTGTGGCTTTCATTTTCACTTTCACTAATCAAGAGTCAAATTTCCTCTCAATCACACAACTGGTATGTTCGTTTTTTGTTAATATTATCTCTTTCTTTTCTCTTATTTTAGTTTTACTTTTTCCTTTTAATTTGGGATTATACATGCCAGAATTACACTCACGCTTAATTGATGCTAAAACTTTGTATGGGTACTTGTTTTGCATGCTTAATGGGGATAATGTTATTTAGTTAGCTTGTAATTCCACATATTATCTCTTTGTTTTCTCTTATTTTAGTTTTACTTTTTCCTTTTAATTTGGGATTATACATGCCAGAATTACACTCACGCTTAATTGATGCTAAAACTTTGTATGGGTACTTGTTTTGCATGCTTAATGGGGATAATGTTATTTAGTTAGCTTGTAATTCCACATATGTTGGCACTTGGTGAAAACCCTAGTTTAGACTTGTTCCCTAGTGCCCATGTTTTTTAAATTTAGCGGACCGCAATCCACTTTTTGGTAGTCTATGGTCCCTAATTTGTGGTAACTTTGAGTGTAAGTTCGTGGCCGTGTTTGCCTTTTCACGGTCCGCAGTTGGTCATTCGCGGTCGCGCTTGCTTTTTTTTTCGCGGTCCGTGGTGATCAATGTTCAGAGAGGTAGTAGTCTGATCCTACCCTCTTCCCAGCTACGGTTACTTTTTCTTGGTCCGCAATGGGCACTTCGCGGACGCGGTCACTTTTTCGTGGTCCGCGATACTTGGTTCTGGGATGCAGTTTTGCAATTTTATTACAATGTTTTATAAATGCTTGCAGATTTGTTCTGACTTTCCTTCTTTTTTTGTTTGATACAAACAATGGTCCAATCTCGGGGAAAAGGTGATACATATAAGGGGTGGGCAGAACCCTCCCGAGGATGGGGACGAGGAACGATCAAGTTACTACTCGCAGTCCAAAAGTCCATGAGAAAGATGAGAGCCGCCATCAAAGCTACAGACAGAGCAGCAGACCACTCTAATATGAGTGAGTATGTCCCTTCCCGAGAATCTTCAGAAAGGGACTCTATAACAAGTCATGTCCTAGACTTCCCGGAGAAATAACGACTGGTGGATGTACCCACCCCCTCTGCTGAGTCATCTGACGACTCAGAGGGAGGTAGTGAGGCATCAAGATCCTCTTCCCCACCTGTTGCAACTCCGACCTCACCAACTGCCCTTATTGATATTAATGTTGTCACGCCCCAAACCGAGGGACATGACCGGCGCTCGACCGAGTAGCCCCAGTCAAGCGGACCTGGGTGCCTTTCCTATCCCACGTGATACCCCATATTTTCATTACTCAATAATCAAGGAACTAACCATTTTATAATTGAAATCACCATTTCAAAACATGCACAACATATTTGGTTACTTAACAAAATTTTCAACTACATCGCCCGACATACAATTACATAAGTTCACAACCAACATTTACTGTCTACGGAGCCTCTAAAGATACAACAGGATAATACAATATTTTTCGGTAACAAGGCTCCGGCTATACCTTACACAAAACCAAAATAAGACTCCAGAGTAGAAGCGACATGAGCCATGTAAGACCCCGAGAGGAAAGGGGCTCACCAATACGGCTGATGGAAGATGAAGGAGTGCTACTGCCGGTGACTGGGGTACCTTATATAGATCCACCTACAATCATAACACGAATGTAGCGCCCCCGGCAAAAGGGACGTCAGTACATTTGAATTGTACTGGTATGTATAAACAAACTTTGCCCTAAGCAAACTCAAACCATACACAAGTAGCAAGTAATAAGGTAATTAACAATCAAATACACATGAAAGAAAACAATCAGGCCAGACAAGTTTACAATCTCTCCATTTCTCCTTCAATATTTTTCACATCAAGGATTTCACAACTTTCTCATAGTTTTATTTTAATAGTGATTTCGATTACTTTCCACCCTTATTACCTCGGCCACCCGTATCACCCCAACCCACGATTTATCATTTTGTGTTGCGGCGCGCAACCCGATCCCACTGGACAATCACATTCCATTAACAACACAACAACAACAACAATTCACAAAGAACAACAACAATTCTCAAGGAACAACAACAACAATTCCAAAGGGCAACAACAACAATTTACAAGAACTTCCATAGCCATCTATACCATTTCCATCGTATTCCACAACTCATGTGAATATTATTTTACAACAGGAATTTTCCACGACAAACCATATATGTTACTACCTCAGCTGTTCCGATTGCATCAATTGTTATTTCCTTCCATCATTTGTTTCACAATTCTTACAACATAGCCCATTTACAATCACACACTTGGTTTACTGCCAATTAGTTACACCATTATATCGAAAGACACAACCACAAACACTCAACCATACCGATCACAAGAATCGCACAGACAATTTATGTAGGAATCACTTACCAAGCACTCAAACACTAAACAAGGCAATTTTACAAAGGTCAAAGTTAGCCATACATACCTCGAGCTGAATTTCCTTTTAATTTCTACTTCCAACTTCACCAAAAAGCCTGGCAACGTCAATCTAGTGCACAAATTAATACATATTTCTTAGAATCAAAGTTCACAATCACTACCCAAACACATTTAGGTTATCAATCCTCCTTTACACAATTCTTTACTCCTACCCAATCACTCTTACTAGATTTTAGGTTTTAATAGACATGCACGAGTGTTTCGACCCCTATTATCAAGAATCAATGCATGAGATTCTCCTCTCCCCTTAATCAAACTTGAAAATTAATGAAAAGGTTTCGAATTCTTACCTGCAAGGATGGGGATGAAGACACTCACCTGAAATGTTTCCGACCCGGATCATTTTTAAGAGATTAGTTTTGAAGAAGATGACTTCCTCTCTCAAGAATCCTCCTCCCTCTCTCTTATTTTGCTCAGTGAAGTGATTAAAAAGAGGGGTTAGGGTGTTTTATTGAAAAGGGGGTCGGGTTTAAAATTTAGAAAATTTGGAGTCCGAGTCGGGTCTGCGGTCGCACTCGCGATCGCATATACGAAATGTGGTCCGCATAATAGACCACAAAATGTGTTCCAAAAACCTTTTTCCACTATTTCGGTATGCGGCGGAAATGCTGTCCGCATACATGATTTGCTGTCGCATAATGGACCGCATTTTTTATCTCAAATTGACTGAACCATTGACTCACTCAGCGGTGCAAAATGCGGTCAGCATATCAGTTATGCGGTCGCATAATCGACCGCATCTTGACCTTAATTGTTAACTAACCACTGCCCCAGTATGCGGCAGGATGTGGTCCGCATACTGGATCTGCGACCACACTCCGGATCGCAGAATGGCACTTTTATGGGAAACTTAATTTCTTTGATTTTTAAAAGCATAGATCAAGACCAAAGGTCCGAACCGTGGCGAGCTTATCAGAAATTCCGGGAATATGTTCTTAACACATATTCGGAACTTGACACTACGAGCTACTAGGTTTTAAGCGCAAATTTTTACGGGGCTTGCAGATGTTGATGATGCTGAGGTCCGGACAATGGGTTAGGGGGTGATACTATTGTTGGAGATTTAGAAAGAACAAGAAATCCGAAGGTGTGGCAGCAAAGATTTGTGAGTGATTTAGCCTATCAGAAATTCCGAGAGTGGTGGCCCCAAAAGTCACTCACCCTAGAGAGGCAATTTATTGAGCGAGGCCTCCTCCCCCACAATCCAAATGTAAAAAGGTAATATGAGGAGCGGGGAGGATCGAAATGGTTCACCAACAAGGTTCCGAATGCCAATGGGTTTCTTGTCAAAGAATTTTATGCAAACATGGCCTACATCAAAAAGGGCACCACTGTAACAAAAGTTCAAAATCTGAGGATCTGATTTGATGGCCAGACATTGAAAAAGTATGCCGGTTTCAAGAACGTAGAAGCAATGCAATATTCGGAAAAGATGTCACTTGGAGAAGCAGCCCGTCCAAGGGTGGCAGAGATATTAGCCCCCGGGACAATACCGACATGGCTCACAGCAGGGTTTCCAATAGCTAGAAACCCTCATTTTTGAAGCCAAAGGGTGTTCCACCTTTGCTTGCTGCCGGCTGGATCCATGTCAGTATGACAGTTTCCTCCCACTCACCGGGTATATTTTGATAGAATCGATCATGGTAGGATATCCCATAAATATGGGGAAAGTCATGCACTACAATATCACAAAGGTATTTGGGAAAGATGAAAGATCCTACCCTTACCCCAATTTCCTCACCATGTACTTTAAGGACAAGGGCGTTGAGAAGAAGATTTACGACACCAAGACAAAGCCAAAGCAGCCCTTCTCATAGTACAACACCAAAGGTCCTGACAACCCTAAAGCAAATGGTAAAGCTGCTATCCCCACTAGCCAATCTGAAGAGCCAGGGGTACTGGCTGCCGGGGTCAGAGCCATCTACAGCAGAAGAATCCTCAGCTGCAGTACCTCCTCCTTAATCCGGTCCATCCATCACCGAGCCACTGTCTATGCTATCTTCTTCTGCCTACCCACAGACTGCACTGTGGCTTTCTCAGACTCTATCCAGTATCAATAACTAGATACAGGCAGCTACTTCAAAGTTGTCTGTCTTATCCAGTGTAGTAGTAGCTCAATCAGCTCTAGTACAGCCTCATGTGCCTTCGTCAATGGAAGAAGCATTTCAGGAGCTTCTAGACAACCAAAATAAGCTCCTGGACAACCAAAATCTTATCATGGCCACTTTGGATACTCGGGAAAAAGCTATAAAGGACCTGGGCAAGCAGGTCAAGAAAACGAAGAAGACTCGGGCCTCAAAGGAGTCAGTGGCATAGCTGAAGAAGGATGTTGAAAGGTTCACCTTTGCTGGAGACATCCCACTGGACTCTCTCTTAGCAAAGCATGTTAGTGCATTATAGGCAGCAGAGCATGAGGCACCAGCAGCTAGCCAGTCTGAGGAGCCAACTATCACTACACATGCTGCTACAGAGATGATCCAAATGCTCAGCAAGCCAGAGGTCCCCCAGTCATATTTGGAGATCCAGTTAGAGGACTCGGGGGGAGCTACTGATCCTATGTAGTTCGAGGACCCCATTGATGTGCAGGACCCGACATAGACCACATAGGGGGTTTTCTTTACTCTCTATCCCCTCTTGATCTTATTTTTGCTTTTAGCATTGGGGACAGTGCTAGGATTTTTGAGGGGGGTGGGGGTGGGGGTAGTCCTATTTTGATTTGATGTCTGGAATGTAATAATTATGATACTATTTTTTCTTTATTTTTACTTATCGTTATTTTTCACTTTTGCTATGTATATAAATTTACCATTTATTTTTACACTTTCATCATTTTTCACTTTTGTATGTATACAACTTTACCATTCCATGTATATATTCATTCCCATGTTGTATATATTCATTTCTTTCCATTATTGTACATATTCATTTTACATTTCGTAGTTCACTTTATAACTTGTTATGATCTTTTTCCTTAATAGATTAGCTTTTACTTCCTTTAGTTGCTTCTTTATTTTGAGTTCTTAGCTTTATGATCAATAAGCCTTTCGCTTTCTTAATGCCATGGTTCTTTTCAAAGGTGGATGCGTGTGAACCAGGTGGCTCTTCCCGATGATGGATGGCATGACAACCTTCTTAAGGGTTTGAGTCCATTTTCTTTATGTTGTTGTGTAAAATAGTAGTAATGAATAAAAGTGTCTCAGTCAAGCTTCACTTGGGCCTAGCACATTTACCTTTGACTTATGGTTAAAAACAAGTTGATTTGCAAAGAATGATTCTAGTTGTGACCTTTAGACTTTTGTGTTGACTAAACAATCATCGAGTGGCTTCTTGGAGTGATTTGTGCTGCTCAATCATAGCTAGGGTTATTGTGGTCCCTCGACTCTATTCTCTCTAGCAATCCAACAACTTGTGAGGTGAGGAATTGATTTGCATATCCAAGTCCCGTGCCATTAAGTCTAGAACTTGCCTCGAATGTTTGTCTAGTTGACATTGTAAGTGTAGCTCGACTGCAAAAATGAATATAGGCTCTCCTTGATCGAACTTGAAACTTGAAAGCATCCATACCACCAAATATGATATCCCTAGTAAATCCCATTGCGCCAAAGATCTTGTTCTTTCAATAACCATGCTACAAGCCTTTATTCATTCTATAATGACCTTGTCTTGGCACCCAATCTTTCCTTAGCAATATTGGAAAAAGCATAAGTTTGGGGGGGACAGACGAGGAATATGAAAGTGATAAAAGGTACAAAATAAAGTAAATGGAAGGCATAAGAAAAGAAAGAAAAGCCAAAAAGTTGTTATAAATATATTATATTATGGATGTTCATACTCCGTTGTAAATAATTCCTGAAGAAGTTTACCCATATGGGGCTCCGCCGTAAATATGTTTATCTATTTAGTACTCTATTAGAAATAAGCCTCCTGAAGAAGCTTATCACTTCGGTACCCGGTTATGGATAAACATTACCCCGGTAGAAGATTATCCATATCTGGTATAACGTGCTTATCCTTTTAGTACCCCGTTATGGATAAATATTACTCTCAGTATAAGATTATCCATATCTAGTACAGTAGCAGCTTACACAGCAGCTTGTAGCATCTTGCAGTAGAAGCTTGCAGAACAGCTTGCAGTAGCTTACACAACAACTTGGAGTAGCAGCTTCATTTCTTCTATAAATAGAAGAGTTTTCAGTTCATTATGTACATCAGTTTTGAATTCGAATAATATATCAGTTTCTCTCTATACTTGTCTTTACTTTATAGTCTTTATTTTATAACATGTTATCTCGAGGAAATACTTTGAAAGTATCTGAGGTACGAACCTTCTTTTTCTAAATAATGTCAAATCTTTCTAAACTTAAATTTATAGCCCTGGATATATCGGGCAAAAGCTAAATGTCTTGGGTGCTTGATGCTGAAATTCATCTTGATGCGATGGGTCTGGTAGACACCATCAAAGACAAAAATGAGGCATCAAACCAAGACCGTGCTAAAGCAATGATATTCCTATGCCATCACCTTGATGGGGGTCTGAAAATGGAATATCTTACTATTAAAGATCCAATCATACTATGGAATAATTTGAAAGATAGATATGACCACCCGAAGATGGTCGTTCTTCCACAGGCATGTTATGATTGGACTCATATAATGCTACAAGATTTTAAATCTATAAGTGAGTATAATTCTGCTATGTTCAGAATTATTTCCCAATTAAAATAATGTGGTGATAATCTGACTGATCATGATATGTTGGAGAAAACTTTCACCACTTTTCACTCCTCGAATATGCTCCTGCAGCAGCAATATCGAGAGATGTGATTTAAAAAGTATTCTGAACTTATCTCATATCTTCTTATAGCCGAGCAAGATAATGGGTTATTAATGAAAAACCATGAAAGCCGACTTACTGGTTCTTGTCCATTCCCTGAAGTGAATGAGACGAACTTCCACCAAGCTAGACGTGGAAGAGGTCGTGGCCCCAGTCGTGGTCATGGCCGTGGTCGGGGAAGAAACTCTAATCATGGTAATAATAATGCACCAAAGAACCCTCCTCGCCACCAGCAGTGGAAAAGGAAGGAACAACAGCCTGAAGCGGTGCAAGAACCAAATGCAGAAAGTGCATGCTATAGATGTGGAGGAAAAGGGCATTGGTCACGTACCTGTCCTACGCCAAAGCATTTGGTTGAGCTTTATCAAGCCTCTCTGAAGAAGACAGAGAAAAATGCTGAAGTAATTTTTATTTCTGAAGATAATTTAGACTTCATGCATTTGGATGTAGCTGATTACTTTGCACTACCAGAAGGAGAAACAAGTCATGTAATCGGTGGCGAATCTGTAGAAATGTAAATATTTTAATTTTGGTTGTTTGTTATACATAAATAAAAATTATGCTTTGATAATGATATTTACTATAATATATTTTATTTATGTCATTTTGAAGAATATGGATAATCCTCAAAATATGTTTGGATCAAAAACAAATCATGAATATATTTGTGTTATTGATAGTGGAACAACTCATGCCATATTCAGGGATCAGAAATACTTTTCTTATTTGCATAAGGAAAAAGCAAATGTTTCAACAATTTCTGGTAATATAAGTTTGATTGAAGGCTCCGGAAGAGCCATTATATTTCTATCTAAGGGAACAAAACTTATTATAAACAATACATCGTTCTCCTCCAAGTCCCGAAGAAACTTGTTGAGTTTTGTAGATATCCGCCGAAATGGGTATCATGTTGAAACAATAAATGAAACGAACATGGAATATCTTTATATTACAAAGAATATTTTTGGCCAGAAATGCATCGTAAAAAAGTTACCAACTTTATCTTCTAGCTTATACTATTGAAAAATTAGTACAGTTGAAGTACACTCTATCGTAAACCATAAATTACTGATTCAAATACTTTTGTACTTTGGCATGACCGTTTGGGCCATCTTGGATTAATAATGTTGAGACGAATTACTGAAAATTCTAGTGGGCATCCATTAAACAACCTGAAGATTCTTACAAATGACGAATTTTCTTGTGATGCTTGTTATCAAGGCAAAATGATCACTAGACCATCACCAATGAAGGTTGGCATGAATCCCCTGCCTTTTTAGAGCGTATACGCGGGGATATATGTGGACCTATTCATCCACCAAGTGGATTGTTTAGATATTTTATGGTCCTAATAGATGCATCTTAAAGATGGTCTCATGTGTGCCTACTATTATCTCGCAACCTGGCGTTTGCAAAGCTGTTAGCTAAAATAATTTGATTAAGGGCACAATTCCTAGATTATCTTATAAAGGCTATTCTCCTTGATAATGCCGGAGAATTCTCATCTCAAGCTTTTGATGATTATTGTCTATCAGTTGGGATAAAAGTTGAACATCTTGTAGCTTATGTTCATACTCAAAATGGACTTGCAGAGTCATTTAATAAACGCCTACAATTGATAGCAAGACCACTAATTATGAAAACAAAATTGCCCACTACTGTTTGGGGACATTCTATCTTGCATGCAGCATCACTTATCCGTCTCAGACCGACACATTATAATAAATATTCTCCATCACAATTAGTTTTTGGTCATGAACCAAATATTGCCCATCTGTGAATTTTCGGATGTGCTGTATATGTGCTAGTAGCACCACCACAGCGCAGTAAGATGGGACCATAGAGAAGGATAGAAATATATGTTGGGTTTGAATCACCCTCTATTCTTCGCTATCTTGAACCATTGACAGGACATTTATTTACTGATCGATTTGCAGATTGTCGGTTTGATGAAACAAATTTCCCACAATTAGGGGGAGAGAAAACAGAAATCAAAAGAGAAATTATGTGGAAAGTTTCATCATTATCTCTCTTTGATCCACGTACCCCTATATGTAATCAGGAGGTCCAGAAGATCATCCATTTATAAAATATAGAAAATCGTATGTCAAACGTATTTACCAATTTTAAAAGGATAACTAAGTCACATATCCCTACAGAGAATGTGCCTATCCGAATTGATGTCCCAGTAGCACCATCTAGTAGCATGAGAGCTAGTGAACCTAAAGCACGCCTGAAGCGTGGTAGGCCTTTAGGTTCTAAGGATCGAAATCCTCGAAAAAGAAAATCGATAAATGATCAAAGTGATACTATGAAGGGATCTCCTGAAGAGACCCAATATCTGATTAGTTCTGAGATTCCTGAAGAAATCAATGAGCCCAAAACTCATGTAAGTGAGGAACTTTTAATAAGTTCGACTGGTGATGGGATTAATTTAAATCGATCTGAAATAGTGGTGGATAATATTTTTTGCATATAATGTTGCACTTAATATTATGCAAGATAGTGAAGATCTTGAACCCGATCTGTCAAAGAATGTCGAAAAGATCTGATTGGCCAAAATGGCAAGAGGCAATTCAATCGAAATTGAAGTCACTTGCTAAAAGAGAGGTGATTGGACCAGTAGTCCAAACACCTATTTGTATGTGCGAAAAAGGAATGATAAAAATAAAGTTGAAAGATATAAAGCTCGCTTGTTGCAAAAGGATTCTCACAAAGACCTAGAGCCGATTTTGATGAAACATATTCACCTGTTATGGATACCATAACATTTCGATATCTCATCAGTTTAGCACTACATGATAAGCTTGAAATACATCTAATGGATGTAGTTACAGCTTATCTGTACGGTTTACTTGATAATGAAATTTATATGAAAATCCCTGAAGGATTTAAAATGCCTGAAGCAAAATCTCAGGAAATGTATTCAATCAGATTACAAAGATCTTTGTACAGTTTAAAGCAATCCAGGCGCATGTGGTATAATCGCCTTAGTGAATATTTGCTGAAGGAAGGTTACATAAATGATGTTATTTGTCTATATATTTTTATAACGAAAATGGCATCAAAATTTGTTATACTTGCTGTTTATGTTGATGACATAAATCTTGTTGGAACTCCAGAAGAGCTCCAAAAGGTAATTGAATATCTTAAGAAAGAATTTGAGATGAAAGATCTCGGAAAGACAAAACTTTGTCTTGGTCAGCAAATTGAACATTTAGCAGATAGGATCTTTATCCATCAATCTGACTATAAGGATTTGTTCCGACCTCCAGAAGAGGACGAGGAACTCCTTGGTCCCTAAGTACCCTATCTTAGTGCAATTGGTGCGCTAATGTATCTTGCCAATGCTATAAGGCCTGACATAGCATTTTCTGTTAATTTACTAGCAAGATATAGTTCTTCTCCTACACAGAGATATTGGAACGGGATTAAGCATATATTGCGATATTTAAAGAGAACTCTTGATATGGGTTTGTTTTATGCTAACAAAGATAGTGCAAATCTTGTTTTTTATGCAAATGCAAGTTATTTATCTGATCCCCATAAAGCTCGATCTCAAACAGGGTACGTGTTTACATATGGAGGTACTGTCATGTCATGGCACTCCACAAAGTAATCTATTGTTGCTACTTCTTCAAATCATGCTGAGATAATAGTTATTCATGAAGCAAGTAGGGAATGCGTATGGTTGAGAAGTATAATTCATTTTATTCGAGACAAATGTGGTTTGGAATGTGAGAAAAGACCCACAATTTTATACGAAGACAATGTTGCGTGCATAGCCCAATTGAAGGGGGGATTTATAAAAGGAGACAGAACAAAGCACATTTCACCAAAATTGTTCTACACACATGACCTTCAGAAAAATGGTGATATTGATGTGCAACAAATCCATTCAAGTGATAATCCAGCAGATTTATTCACTAAATCGTTGCCAACTTCAACATTTGAGAAGATGGTATATAAAATTGGAATGCAGAGACTCAAATATTTGAAACAGGGTTTTCATCAGGGGGAGTAAAATACGCGATGCACTCTTTTTTCCTTACTAAGGTTTTTTCCCATGTGTTTTTCCTTATAAGGTTTTAAATGAGGCACCTAGCAATGCACATCACTAAATATGTGTACTCTTTTTCCTTCACTAAGATTTTTTTCCCACGTGGTTTTTCCTATATGGTATTAATGAGGCACATTATCTTTTAATGGACATCCAAGGGGGAGTGTTATAAATATATTATATTATGGATGTTCATACTCCATTGTAAATAAGCTTCCTGAAGAAGTTTATCCATATGGGGCTTCGCCGTAAATATATTTATCTATTTAGTACTCTATTAGAAATAAGTCTCCTGAAGAAGCTTATCACTTCGGTAATCGGTTATGGATAAACATTACCCTGGTAAAAGATTATTCATATCTGGTATAATGAGCTTATCCTTTTAGTAACCCGTTATGGATAAATATTACCCTCAGTATAAGATTATCCATATCTGGTATAGTAGCAGCTTACACAGCAACTTGTAGCAGCTTACACAGCAGCTTGCAGTAGCAGCTTACACAGCAGCTTGTAGCAGCTTACACAACAACTTTGAGTAGCAGCTTACACAGCAACTTGCAGTAGCAACTTACACAGCAGCTTGCAGTAGCAACTTACACAACAGCTTCCTTTTTTCTATAAATAAAAGAGTTTTCAGTTCATTATATACATCAGTTTGCAATTCGAATAATATATCAGTTTCTCTCTATACTTGTCTTTACTTTACGGTCTTTATTTTATAACAAAAGTCAAAAAGAAAGTGAATAGTATAGAAAAATAAAGGGATTTAATGAAAGCAATGATAAAAGGCTTGGAATGATTAGAAAAGGAGAAAAATGATTTTCATGAACAAGAAAGAGTGACAGTGTGTCTCTCTAGTCCCCTAAGGAAGAAGAAAATGACTCAAAGAGTCAAGAAAGTGTGAGCCGAAATGAGAAAATGAAGTGCTTAGGGAAAGATGAAATCTTCATAGACCAATATATCCTACCTTGAAGCAAAACCCTTCATTACATTCCCGCAAAAGCCCTATATGATTTCAAGTTGAGTAAGCTTACATTAGTGGTGATTTACATAAGGGGCAAGCTTATGGTACTTAGAGCCGGACTTGTGACCTTTCCTTGAGAGAAAAGAGCGTACTTTCCCACATTCCTTGTTTTGAGTGCTACAATCTAAACTGAGACTTGCTTATAGAGAGCAGATGAGTAAGAGTTTGGTTTCCACAATGACCTACGTAGTAGAGAGAACCTCCTTGGTGAGTTAAGTCAACCCTTGATGCTCTCGTGTCGCACTTGAACTATGGTACTCTAAAGGTTGTGTGTTGTTGAAAATGTATTTGTGTTGAGGGTAGTTGTTAGTCCCAATTGATGCTTGATGAAGTTACCTTAGGAAAACTGAAGTTTACTTTCTTTTTCTTGTGGAGGTGGGAATGACTTTGTTTGCTCAAGGACAAGCTAAACCTTAAGTTTGGGGGAATTGATAACTATGGACTTTAACCTATCTTATTGTAAGGTCCCGTGAAATCCCTACTAAAAAAAAACCCGGATCCCGTGGTGCCAAGTTAGGATCATGTGTAAGAAATTAGCTCGCCGCGACGCGGACCTTTTTGGATTGAATAATGCATTAAAAAGTCAAGAATAAGTTTCCAGAATAATGCAAGAAATGCGGTCCAGAATGCGGTCGCATAATTAAAATGCGGACCGCATATCTGCCACAGAGTGAGGCAGAATGTTGGTTAAAATTGAAGTCAGTAATACGGTCGAAATGCGGATCGCATAGTCATCGCATATTTTCCTTTAACTTGTGCGAGGGTCAGTTATGCGGTGCACTTTGTGACTGCAGAACATGAATGCAGACCGCATTCTTACCGCAGACCGAGTCAGAATGTTTAGTTTTTGGGGAGCATTCTGCGGTCCATTATGCGGACCGCATGTTTACTCTACAATCGCAAATGCGACCGTATACTTGACTCGGGGCTCCAATTTTCTAATTTTATAACCCGACCCGATGTCGATATATTACACCCTACCCTTCATTTTAGCCTATTTTTTTCTAATACATTTAGAGAGAGAAGGGGTCCTAGAAGGAGAATGAGTTCTTCATCAATGTTTCTCCATAAGATCTTGCTTAAACCTTGAAGATTTGTCAAGAAAGGCACCTTGGTCATCTTCCTAAAAGGTAAGGGTCTATAATCCAAGCTCTTAATTTCTAGATATAACTAGGATAGACCATTAGAAGGGTAATTGATGAGGATAGAAGTGGATATCTTTCATGCATGAGTTCTTAAGAGTATTTTGTTAGGTCTTGAGCTAAGGATGGGATGAGGGATGGTAGGATCTTTCACAAAATGGTTTTAAAAGCATGATACCCACTTAGTGTTTGAAAATATGCTCAAATGAACTAGAAATATGATCACCTCTCTAATTTGTGGTTCGATTTGTCATGTTCCTAAAATATTGACGTTGCTAAGAGTCTCGGAGTATAGTAGGACTTAAGGAAAGCTCAATCGAGGTATGTATGCTAAACTTTCTCTCTCGGAAGTAAATTCCATATTTGTTTGTAAGTTTAAATGTGGTTTACCTACCAAAAATTGTATAGTCCTGAGTCGCCTCTCAAAAGAAGTTAGCATGCTAATTGGGTGAGAAGAATTGCTCTGTTTACTGCTCCTAGTTGCTATTGTGTGTATTAAATGACTTGGTTGATTATGTCTACTTGGTCTACTTGTTGATGAGATGTAATGACATATGGAAATGAATCGAATAAGGAAGTGTGAAACAAATATAAAATAAGTCTCAAATCTTATGAACTAACTTCCAAAAGTAGAATGGCCTAAAGGTCTTGTACCCGAACTATGCCCATAAGTGGCTGTTTTATATAATGCTTTGCCTTATAGATACGATCCGCTCAATGTGTGACATAATTGTTGGTTGGTATATTCCTATTTGGGAAGAGTCCTTTATGCTTGATAATTCTATCTCTGTTGGATTTGAAAATACAAAATTTCCGGAATATTTGGTATATTGATATTGGTTGGTGATCTTTGGAAATAAAGGGATGAAAATGTGAAAAACCTAATACGGCCATCGTGCCAGGAATAAAGAATCTTGTGAATGGCCAAATGAGCCAAGGAAATACTGTTGTTGTTGGTGACTGGAAATACTAATGGGAATCTATAAATTGTGAAGGTTATTGAGGTAAGCATGGTTGCGTTAATGATATATTCGTATACTTGTATTTATACTGCAATTGTGTGCAATACTAAATTGAATCAAATATATTTTTGGGAGTATCTTTAGCAACACCGAGGAAGGATGGGTCATAAGACTCATTCCTGAAACTACACGTGCCGGTGTAGGGGTGCATCGAGCTTATTCCCCTTAACTGGGATGATCTTGGCAACATTGAAATTTGGTAACGCCAACCCACACGGCATATGTGGGAAGGCAGCTTAGCCGATCGGGCCGTGATCGGACGCCATGCCGCACACATGGTGGTATAGTGCTGGAAATCAATAAATTTGGAAATTTGATACCTGGGAAATTAAAAACTGGAAATTTGTGATTTGGTATATGTCTCTAAAAAGGGATGACTTAGCCGATCGGGTCGTGATCGGACTCCGTGCTATCAAAGACGGTGGTAAAACTTATATCGGTGCTAGAGATCTCCCAACCAAACAAAAAGTATATATATTATTTTCATAAAGTAGAGGACCAACATGTTTCAAAATTGGGTGTTAGAATATTGTTGATCTTGACTTATTGTTTGTGAATTCTTTGCTTGTATGGATATTCTACTCTGAAATAGTACTTTTAGCCTTACATACTAGTGCTATTCGACGGCACTAACGTCCCTTTTGCCGGGGGCGCTACAATCGTGTTATGATTGTAGGTGGTTCTACAGCAGGTATTCCAGTCCACCGGCGGTAGCACCTCCTCTACTTTTATTCAGCTGTGTTGGTGAACCCCATTCTATCCCGGGGTCATGTTATGTATCTTTTGTTCTTTTTTTTCTAAATACATTTTGAGGTATAGCCGGAGCCTTGTTACCGGCATTTCTCTATTCCTCTTATCTTGTATTTAGAGGCTCCGTAGACTATTGTGGGTGGAGGTTGATGTTGGGAGTCCGGGCTAGAAATGTTGGTACTTGACAAGCATGTTTTTCATTAAATTTGTAAACTTGTAATATTTTGAAAACTAAATGAAGCAAGTACAAAGAATGAAATGACGGTTGCTAACAACAGATTTCCTTGCGTTTTACTAAATGGGATAATATCCCCTCTTTATTTATGAACTAGTTTGGGTAGAATGAAATATAGCAGGCTTGCTCAGTCGGGTTTACTCGGTTGAGCACCAGTCGCGCTCCTCGGATTTTGGGGCGTGACACTTATACTCACTTTTGCTTAGGTTTTGGATAAAAAATGTGTAAAAGTATTCCCGAAAACTAATTTACTGTGCTTACTTACAGGGTTTAGTCAAAATGAGGAAACAAAGCCATAACCAACTCATGAAGGAGTACAATTTGCACAAGTGCAAAGTTGGGACTGGAGCGCTAACCGCGATGGAAAAGAGCGGCCGCGTAAGGTCTACCGCTAAAGCAGCCACAAATACACGGTCCACGAAAGTGAGATTCAAAGAGGCTATTTTAGGTACAATAGTGATCGCTGACCGCGATGGAAAAGAATACATTACGCGGCCGCGGTGGTATTTTCACTGAGAGCATTGATTGAAGTATAGAGACCCTGCAAGTCATGCTTAATAGAAGAACGCAGTCCACGTCCAAATTTTGTGGCCGCGATGGAAGCACATATGGACACAGATAAAATTACGCTGCCCGTGAAACCAATTCCAACCCAAGCCCAAAATTGAATAAATACGGACAACGCTCGTTATGCGCGGCTGCAAGAGCTCAATTGCGGACGGGTTCGGAATTACGCCTTCGCGAAACTTCCACAGGGGCATTTTTATCCAGGAATTTTAGCCTAGTATAGATAGATCTTTTTAACATTTTTAGGGTATATAATATTTTGTTGAGCACGTGAATGTCTGGTTTATACCTTTTTGAGTAATCTTAGAGTAGATTTGTCTTTAGTATTTAGATTTTCATCTTGTATTTGAGTATTAAGGTTTGTATTTCATCTTCATCTTTGATTTCTACGGTTATGATGAGTAGCTAAACCCCATCGCTAGGATTATGACTCAGCCTTAGTATGGGTATTTAATGGGTCATGAATTTTAGGGCTTAATTGTTTATGGGTTAGTGATATTTAGCTTAATTTATGCTTTAATTATAGAATTGGTGGTTGCAAACACTGATTCATGCCTTGATGACTTAGACTCTTCCTGAAAAAGAGAGACTAAGTCTAGGAAAATTAGGCTAACAAGGAATTGGGGGTGCATTAAAGAGATTGACAACCCCATTAAAGGGTTAAACCTAGAGATAGTAATACCCGACTTGAGCCAATATCATTTGTTATGCATGAACACCCATTTGGACTTGAGAAAGTCAAATCGGGCAAAGTCACTCAAACTACCGAGAGGTATACAGTAAGCACTTATGTGTGATGACCCCAATCATAACAAGCTTGCCCTGAATTCTCGATACTCGTTAGATATCCACCTAGGTGGAAGTCATTTCTCTAGCCCCTTTAATCCTTGAAAACAACCAACAAAAATAGTGTACTTCGCTTATTATAGCATATTATAGTATAGCATTAGAAGTATAATCAATCATGGCCATGTTTGGAGGTACAATTTGGAACAACACGCATATCTAGATTAGTTAGATACCTAACTCCAAATCAATAAACTCCCTGTGGAAATTAATCCTGACATTTATTGGGTGAAATTGCGGCGACCATTGTTTCCACTCGATAGTGGTACAGTTTTGGAACTGATTAGACACCTAACATCTTGAGGTGCGTTTGGGCATTTATTTGCAAATAAATCTATTTGACCGGTTTGTATCACCAAAGACCGGGTAAGGGATCGAAACTACCTCGAAAAGAAGGTGTTAGGCACTCTTTGACGTCCATAACTGTGGGCCCCGAGCGAACTCAATTATATGAATTATTCTATGTGATCAAAGCTAAGAAAAAAAATTACTAAAAGTGAATAAACAATTGAATGACAAAGGGGAGGGGGATCCTAAGTTTTTTAGCCTAAGGGATCACCCCGTGCAACATAAATAATACTTCGTAACTCCCTTGAGATGGGGTGCTACTCATATTATTCAACGGGCATAGTCTATCATCTCCTGCTATCCAATTACTATCTTGAAGTTGTTTACTTAAAGCACACTAGTGATTTCTATGTCATGTCCTACGGGTGCACTACCTGTCCCACGCTTAGTCCATGAGGCATTTGAACTTCTATCTCAGGGTGGTTCCACACTTTAAGTTAGGCTGCTGAAAAGTGTCAAAAACTAGGCGACATGAAAAACACATTGGGCTTTTACTTATAAGCAAGTAAGGGATCAAGTTGGCCTCCGCAGTTAAGCAACAAATGCACGCAAGTCAGATTAACTCAGACATCTGCTAATTTTAACAAGTTAAGATTACAGGAACCTACATACAGGATCTATATGAATCTAGATCTAATGAGCAGACAGTTTATAACCTTTGAAACCTACAGAGTTGCCTATTAATTATAGGTATAAAAGATTAACCCTATAGGTATGATATCTAGGCATTTCATGCAGTAACTGATAATTACAGGATCACATGTTGAATTGGTTGAGTAAGACCTATAGGCATGGTTTCTAGTAAGGATTAGCACAGTTTTGAAAGTGAGTGAATCGATTAGTTAACTGATTCAAATTATATAGGCACGGGTTCTACACTTAAACTGATTTTAGATCCTATATGCATGATCTCTAAAACTGACTTTTGTCCCTATAGGCATGATTACTATGATCAAAACTGATCATTTAGATCTTATAGATATGATTTCTAACAAGAAGGCATAGAGCATATTCTAACCAAATAAAGGACCTATAGGCATGATTTCTACCGGAAAATAAAACATTTTGAACAAGGATCTAGTACCGATAGGCATGATTTCTTACAACAGCTAAAAAGTAGCAGCTTTTGAGCAAAGACAGATTACCTACAGGCATGATTTTCTAACACATGAAAACTGAACATGTTTGAACACAATAACACATTCTAGCTAAGTGACGAGCCTATAGACAGGATTTCTACCCATTTTAGTACAAGTATAGGATAAAGGCCCTTCCCTAAATTCACTAATACCCCAAAATTGTTATTACAAATAATTATTACAAACTAGAATATAATGTAATAAATTACAAAATAAGTATAATTATAGGGAACCTACAGTAGGCATAAATACACCTGGACAGGCAAGGTCTTAAACTCATAACAGCTCCAAAATTCATGTTCATAAATATAAATAACCAGTTGTTGAGTGATTCACCCATATATCAAGGCAGTGCCTATGTCCCTAGTATGTCAGAGTTCCCAAGGGCTTCAAGAACCCAGGGCAGTGATCACACTAGAGAGATTGATCAGAAACAGTTTAGGGAAAAGACTAGGACCAGGTCCTAGTATGTCAGAGTTCACAAGGGACTCACATGAACACTGAGCAGTGCTTACACCAGGGGGCCAAAGGACATAACCTAAATAGCCTTGGCTTTCAGCCGGCTAAGAATAAAAAGTCAAAAGGACTGGATAGTAAATGAATAGAATGGTGTCAAGGGATTTCACTGAAGGACGGAATCCAAATTGAACATATACATACAAATAGAAGACATGCTTGAACTTAGGTAGACTTATTCAAGATTTCAGGAAATGAAGTTAATGAAATGTCACAAAAAACAGATTTATAGAAATAAAAGAGGATCGAGATTAGGCTAAGTGCAGAAACTAGTGTCATAAGAAGAAACCATTTAGCAATAGATCATGACATGTTAGGAACCAATTAGGGCAGTTACTTAATGTGTCAAAATATGATGAAACAAGAATAAGCAGGCCACATTATAGCAAATTCAACAAATAGACTTGTAATTCTATTAATGCTTACATCTATACATAGTTAACTAGTCTATAGAAGGAGATATGAGAACATGTTCAAAGAGCAAGATTATAACAGAATTAAACTTAGCTATCAGTGACATATGGCTAAGTAGAATCGAACTAACAAACTCACAGTAGATATAAGCATGTCTCAGATGTTATGGCATTTAGGATAGCATAATTTTAATTGCAGTAACACGTAAATAGAATGGTAGATAATCAGAATGACATGTTGAAAGGCATGGTAACTCACTAGTTAAGATGAAGAAAGGAAAAAGGAATTCAACAGTATGGTAAATATCACCAAACAAGAGCAAGAATTTGGAAATTTCTGGCCTTGGCTTTCAGCTGGCCAGGAATCAGAATACAGAACAAGATTATTCAAGAGCGGAAGCACACACCTTTAGTTTTTTGTTCTTAAGGATTTTTTCCGAACTTAATCAAAGTGGAGTGGGGAGAGGTTTAAATAGGGTAGGAATTGAACACATAAACATGAAAAAACTAATCAAACACTAGAAAGGCAAACATTTCAATCAGTAAGGAAGGAAAATTTTAAAACCCTGATTTTTGGGTAAAATACACAAATTGGCAGAAAATAAAGGCAAAAGAATCACATATTGCACAAGATGAACATAGACAGGAATATTATTCAAAAACATCACAGAATCAAACTAGATTGGGTTCGATTAAAAAGGATCTGAAACCCTAATTTAGGGTAAGCAAAAAAATCGTCAGAAATTGGAAAATTTACACATGATAGGGTGAATAATAGCGACATAATAGTCAAAATCAAAGATTACCAGTTTTGATTTGAAGCAAAGAAGATCTGTAAACCTTAACCTTAGGGTTAAGTATGAATCAGCAAGATACGAACAAATCAGACTCACACGGTGCAAAATAAGCAGTTGTGGACTCAATATCATCCAGATTCAGGAGACAAAGGTCAAATAAGACAGAATCAGGGCAAGGGTACTTGCCATGTTTAGGAAAGTACTAGGTAATACCGTAGAGAATCACACAATAATGAAAAAATATCGAAATGGTAAGTGAATGGGAAGAAACCCCCATTAGAAATGGGATTAGGAGAGGGATTTTTTGTGAGGCGGTGAGCTAGGGTTCTTCAGGGGGGATAAAGTAGTGAGGCAGCAGGTTTAGAGGAATGGGGTTAGGGTTTGGGAGCGTTTGTAAGCCGTTGATCATTTTTTATCAACGGTTGGGGTTTAGGCAGGAGTTGGGACGGGTTTAATTAAGTGGGTGAGCTTACTGGGCTAATTGGGTTGGGCTTGGGGTAATTGGGCTGTATTTGAGTAGTTTAGGTCTGAAATTAGTTATGAAATTTGGGCCAGATTTTGAATACCCAATTTTAACAAATAAATAATTTATAAAAATAATAAAAAATAAAAAATATTATTTATGCACTAAAATAATTTAAAATGTTTATTTAACATTCTAAAAATAAAAAAAATTATTTTCTATATAAATAATATAATTATTCATTAATATGAGCTATTATTGCAAAGATGTGCAATCTAGCCTTAAAAATGCAAATATAATTATTAAAATGCACTAAAAAATATTTAAACATTATGTTGGTATACATAATAAATTTAGATGATTAAATTATTATTAAAATAATATGTAGAATAATTATTAAATATTTATATAATAAAATGAAAAAATAAATTGATTTAGAGCCTTTAAAAATTATGAAAAATATTTTGTACGCTTGTAAATCAAGTGATGATGAATATACACAATTTTTGAAGATATATATATATATATATATATATATATATATATATATATATATATATATAAAACTCTGCACTTCTCTGAACTTTGAGAGAGAAGCTCCTCCTTTTTTCTAAATACTTAAGACTACCTTTACCAACTCAACAGTCACAGCCAATCTAGATGGATATAGATACCAAAATGATCCTTACCTCCTCCCCCCCAAACCACCTAACACTACCATCAATGATAGCACCAAGAATTCTAAAAATCAACAAATCACTTTTAAAGACAAGTTAATTAAGGGAACTGAAGAGACGGATATCATATTCAAATCCACTATTTTCCTACCCAATGGTACTGCTACTTCCTCCTCACTAAGGCACTCGGACGTTAACACAACTGGGAGAGGAAAAATCATCCTCTCACAAAAGGATAAGGAACAAATGTATATGCCTTGGAAATATTCCATAATAATTAAATTACAAGAAAAACTAACTCTTCACCAAACCCTTAAAGAAATGTGCAAGATATGTGAAAACTAACTGAAAACTTTCCCCTAATCGATTTCAAAGCAGACTACTATATTGCAAAATTTCAAAAATAAGATAGCATGAATCTAGTCTACAAAATAGACCATGGTTTATCTTTGGTCACTTCCTATCTTGCCAAAGGTAGGAACCAAATTTTATAGCATCCAATGCTAAACAAATATGCACAGCTGTCTGTGTCTGGCTACCAAATTTGCCTACTGAATTCTACGACAAGATTATCCTCTAATGTTCTATGATATTAAACTCACTGTCCCAGATGGAGAACATTAAAGAACGACCTGACCAAATGCAAGGCACTCAAAATCCTAATAAACACAACAATGAGGACGAATGGCACGCCGTATCATTTCAGAAACCAAGAAGGTCAATTAAGAAATTTCCAAACGCAGGGATAGAGATTTCTCTAGAGGCAGGTATTGACGTTAAATTATTCAATGCTTCAATAGGTAAGTGTATCAATAACCAAGTTTAAATTTGTTAATAAGCATCCCAATACCTTATCTTTAAACAAGGATATTATGTACCATACTCATATAGCCAATTCCACCAAAGCCAGTATGGACGTTAATACAACTGGTTTTCAACTGGAAAATAACTTTTCAAAGCTGTGCAATGAGCACACTATTTTGGATGCTAACCCTCCTAAAAGTAATACTTTATTATTCAATAAACTTGACATGCAGCAGTCCACTTGTAAGCTAGACACAACTAAGTGTGCTACTAGTTATAATACGTCTACTAATCCCATTAACCTAGTCCCCAACATGTCTTCTAGTAACAATCATCCAAATTATCTTACTAATGACCCCAACGATACTTATTATATTACTACTAATGAGATAACCACTAAAAATAAAAAGCTTGCTTATTCCAACCCACATTTGTCCACTGAACATTTCCAAATAAACAAATGGAGGAAAGCCCACAACAAGTCACAAAACAGTGCCATGCAAAATCCCCTAAAAAATTTTCTTCTAATACTCCTACGCTAACCAATTCAAATTGCATGCATGTAGATGCAATTATAACCTACCCTTCTACCTCCTCCAATTTAAGTGAAGACCAAGCTAAAAAATATGACAAGGCTTCCATTGAACAACAGAAGGAGATACAGGCTCATACAACTTCTTCGTCCACCAAGGCTACTGAACATGGCAAACCTTCCACCACCACTAAACCAACTCCCAAACAACCCAATAATATATGTTCAACTACCACTGCCTCAAGACCATCATCTACCGTCATGGATAGAGATAGGTCTAATGGGAGAGGTCTGATATTCAATGCAACAATCAATGGGCAAGAGAGTGTCATATTGATTCAAAACCCACTTTACTTAGTTCAACTAGTGTCAAAGGGTCTTCACCTTGCCATGAACGACTACATGAACCATGTCTGGATAGCACCAGCAATGAATCCAAATTTAGTCCAAGAAATTAGAGCCCAATGGAACCTACCCCCTCATTTCAATCCTGTTCCAATCCTACCCCAAAACTTAGGCTTAGTCCTACCCTTCTTTCCCGAGAAGCCCTAACTGTTGTGAACCCAATATTAATGCAATGGGATTTACCACAACAACATCAACACCCACAAATTCCCAACATGTAAGTCCTAGTGGAAAACATCAATCTCAACCCCGAGTAGCTCCAAATATAGAAAACCCCATGGAAGAGGAAATGATAGATCCAATAGATTTGATAGGAGAATCAGTGGTGGAATTGGGAAACCTAATGGTGGTAAAGGTTTTCCTATTCATAGAAAATCAAGAGAAACTATTTTCCTCGGAATCTATTCAAGTGTACAATGGACATACATCTACTACAACATCCAACGGTGGGGAATAAAGTAATGATCCTTGTACCATCACTGAGGGGGAACTCGAACCCAACCCCAAATGTTGACATGTTTAACCCCACTAAATTCATAATATGGAACATTAGGGAAGGGAATAATGAAGAATTTAGAAGGAGCTTTAGGGATCTTGTGGATACCCACAGGCCATGCATGGTAACCCTGCTCGAGACTAGAATGCAAACTCATGCTTCACTATTGAACAAGTTTAGTTTTTCTGAACTAATTGAGGTACCAGCAGAAGGACAAGTTGTGGGTATGGTGATTCTTTGGGATCACACCAAAGTGAATATCCACAATGCAGTGCGTAGGAACCATGAAATTCATGCAACTATTAAGGTACGACCTACTAACTTTAAATGTCTATTTTCATCAATAAATGCTAGCACTAATACTGTAGATATAAATTTTATGTGGAACAACCTTAAAAATATCGCTGATTGTCACAATGGACCATGGCTAGCATGAGGTGATTTTAATGATGTGTTTAGTGCTAATGATAAAATAGGCGGGAGACTCCTTAATTGTAGACGTGCCTTCAAGCTCTGGAATAATATAAACTACTGCAAATTACAAGATTTATGATATAAAGGATGCAAGTATACTTGGTCTAATCGTAGGCTTAGTAACAATGGCCTAATCATGCAACGCTTAGACAAAGCTTTGGTAATGATGAATGGATACTATGCTTTACAAACACCTCTATTACTTATCTAACCAAGACCCATTCTGATCACCATCCACTTCTCAATAAACTTATCCCTAAAAAGTGTCATTCATTTGACAAACCATTCCGATTGGAACCATTCTGGTGCAAACACCCCCACTTTAAAACAATCGTTAATAACACCTGGTGTAACAATTCTTATAACCAAGCTTTGTCCACCTTTAAAGATACTATCATCAACTGGAAAAATAATACCTTTGGGAACATTTTTAAAAATAAAAGTCGCATACTTGCAAGACTTAAAGGAATCCAAAATTCGCCATCCTACTTCTATAGTACCTTTTTACAATCCTTAGAATATTCACTAATTCAGGACTATAACAACATTCTTCGATGGAGGAAGATTACCGGAAGCTTCGCTCTAGAATCCATTGATTAAACGAAGGAGATGCTAATACTAAATTCTTCCATATCGTGGCAACCAACAGGAAAAGAATCAATAAAGTTATTTACTTCAAAAACATCCTTGGTATGTGGATTAATAATCCCGAGGATATTATTAATGACACAAAAGACTACTTTGAAAAAGCTTTTGCAACTTCTCATAGTAGTAGAACCTAGAGACACATTAAGGATGATCCTAGATGTTTTATTAATCTATACTTATCCTCCCTAGATTCCCCCGTTATAAATTCTAAAATTATAAAAGCTTTTTTTAATTTTAAGCCTTATAAAGCACCCGGGCCTGATGGTCTTCACTCCTTTTTCTTCCACAAATATTGGAATATTGTTGGCCATTTTGTTACTAGACTTTGTCAAGAGATTTTCAAGATTGGAATTATTTCTGGAAATATTTATGATACATTGCCATGCCTAATTCTTAATATTCCTAATGCTAATAATTTAAATTTTTTAGACCTATAGGCCTATTCAACACTATCTACAAAATCAATACTAAAATAATTTCAACTAGGCTGAAACCATTCTTGAACAACATAATTAGCCCATTCCAAACTAGCTTCTTAAAAAATAGGAAAGCTAGTGACAACGCTATTATTATTCAAGAATTAATTCTTAAAATGAACAAGAATCGTGGTAAAAAGCACAACATGATTTTGAAAATTGATTTAGAAAAGCTTTCGACCGTCTTGAATGGTCCTTTGTCTATAGAGCTTTGAGATTTTTTAAATTTTCACATAATATTACAAAGCTCATAATGAATTGTATCTCTTCTAGTAGAATAGCAATCTTAGTTAATGGCACTAGAACTAATTATTTTTCACCAAGTAGAGGCATGAGGCAAGGCAACCCTATGTCTCCATATTTATTTATTCTCTGCATGGAGATGCTCTCCACCCTAATTAACCTTAAATTTGATCTAAGTTATTAGGACCATATTACAATTGACAAAAAAAGCACCAAATCTCTCATCTCTTTTTTGTAGATGATCTAACCTTAATGGCACAAATTAATGAAAAGTCAATAGAAGCCATTAAAGACTGTCTTAACTCTTTTTGTCATCTATCAAGACAATCCATCAACAAAACAAAGTCTAAAATTATTATCTCCAAACAGTGCCCTAAGACTGCATAAGCTATCCTCTCACAAGTCCTTAATATCAAAATTAAAAATTCTTTCGGCAAATACATAGATTTTCCAGGGCCAAAAACTTCCAATTTGTCCTCGATAATATGAATTCTAGATTAAGTACTTAGAAATCCAATTTACTAAGCATGACAGGTAGATGTATTTTGGCAACCTCTTGTTTAAACTCTCTTCCAAATCACTTAATGCAGTACACTCTCCTGCCAGCAAAGATTCTTAGTAAAATTGATATGATCCAGCGGAATTTTATATGGGGTACTAATGATACCTCAAAAAAAGTCCATCTCATAAAATGGGACATTATCACACAAAACAAAAAGGATGGTACATGCTGCAAAAAAGAAAAACCTAATAAGCCTGGCTAGTCTCACTTGGAGACTCCTTCACAATACTCAATCACCCTAGGCAAAAATTGTGATGACCCAAAGGGTCATCACCTATTTTTCTTCTCATTCTGTGCTTCCGAGGCCTTAAAAATCTTATTTTTAGTCACCTTAATTTGCGTGCATAGTCCGGGCACGTAGCCGAAAAGCTTAAATGTGAAATTCTATAAAAAACACTAAAACTTGATATAAAAATGATTAAATTTGACTTCGGTCGACATTTTGGATGAACGGACCCGGACCCGTGATTTGATGGTCTCGGAGGGTCCGTAGAAAAATATGGGACTCGGCTATATGCCCGAAATCAAAATCCGAGGTCCCGAGCCCGAGAAATGAATTTTTAAAAGAAATTGTTTTTCTAAAATTGTTAAGAAAATTTGAAATGATAATAGATTAGACGTGTTGGTATCGGGCCCGTATTTTGGTTTCGGTGCCCGGTACAGGTCTTATACGTAATTTAAGATATTTCTGAAAATTTTGGTTAAAATCGAATATTGTTTGACGTGTTTCGGACTTAGAACTCTAAATTTGAAAGTTTATGAAGTTTGAGAAAAAACTAGTGATTTTGAGGCTTGATCCATTGTTTTTATGTTATTTTGGAGATTTAATCGCACGGTTAAGTTCGTAGGATGTTGTTGAGTTGTATTTGGTCAGGAGCCCCGAGGGCTCGGGAGTGTTTCAGAGGTGTTTCGGGATGGTTTTTGACTTAGGAAAGTTGTAGAAAATGAGCTTAAGCTGTTGCAGACCAATCCTTCTTCGCGTTCGCAATGCCTTGTCTGCGTTCGCGAAGTATTGAGTGTGTCCTTCATCGCGTTCGCATTGCTTCCTCACGTTCGCATAGAGTTATTTGACTCTGAGGGCCCAGCAATCTTTTCTTCTTTGCGTTCGCGATGGCTGGATTGCGTTCGTGTAGCTTTCCCAACCTTCCTCATCGCGTTCGCGTTATGGTTTACGCGTTGGCATAGACCAAGTCCTAGACCCCCCTCAGCTTTCTTCTTCGCGTTCACACTCTTCCAATCGTGAACGCGATGCCTAGCCCAGTTACCCTACATGAACGCGACCTCCTTTCCCGCGAACGCGAAGGTCAAATTTTGCCCAGTTATATTTTAAAAATTACAGAACAGTAGCTACGGGATTTTCACTAAAATACTCGAACCCCTTCTTCTCCAAGGTCCTTAGGCATCCATTGAAGCTTCCTTTCATCAAGACCTCTTGGGTTAGTAAATCCCAACTTGTTTTCTTCATTTTCCATCATTATTTATTGGATTCCTAAGCTTAAATCATGTATTTAAGGTAGAAATTGGGGGAAATGGGTAAAACTAGGGTTATTACTTTTTCTTGGTTTAGACCTCGTTTTGGGGTTGCATTTGAGAATAAATTATATATTGGGGCTTGTGGGTGAATGGGGGATTTGATTTTGGTCCGAACCTCGTATTTTGACCAAGAAGGCCCGGGGACGATTTTGGAATTTTTGGGAAGAAAGCTTGAAAATCTATATTTAGGCTCTGGGTTTGATTTGTTTAGCATATATTGATATTATAAAGTGATTTTTCTATAGATTTGATTGAGTTGGAGCCGAATTCTAGAGGGAAAGCGGTTGTCGTGGATTGTTTTTGCCATGGAAGTTGAGGTAAGTGTTGGTCTAACCTTAGCTTGAGGGATTAAGAGTTGAGTCTTGTTGCTACTTGCTAATTGTCGTGTATGGTGTATAGACATGGTGACGAGTATCTATACATTGGTGTCTAGCATGACCGTGAGTCCTTATAATGCGATTATCATGATTTTGTTTTAATTTATGTGCTCATTTGAGGATTTCTATATGTTGTAAAGAATATGTGAAAGACATTATGATCATTTGACTTCGAGGAGCATTTGCTCGAGTTGTGATACGAATTTTAAAGTAATACAAAATGATATGATTTTTTGGAGCATTGGCTCAAATGATAAAGTGAATTATAAAGTAAGAAATGAAAGAAAGAGAAAGAGTTATTGGTTATTCCCTTGCCGGGACGTTTTTGTTGATTTTGTTGGGTTTATCCCTTGCCAGGATATTGAGTTTATTGATATTTTTCCCTTGCCGTGATTTAACTATTTTATTGTATTCCCTTGCTGGGATTTACTCCAATATTTGTTTACTTCCTTGCCCCTTATTTGTGACTGTTGTTTGGGTGAGGTAGAGTGATATATATATATGGATCGGGTTGTAGGCCGCAACAATGATAAATATGGATTGGGTTGCACGCCGCAACAATGAAATATGATATGGGTCAGGTTGCAAGCCTTAACAGTGATATTTGAGGGTCGGGTTGCACGCCGCAACAATTCTACATGATACGGATCGGGTTGCACGCTGCAACAATGATATTGTGGATCGGGTTTCATACCGCAACAGTATTGATATATATTGGGATTGGGTTGCGCACCGCAACAATTGCTGATTCAAGTGTGTTTGTTTCGGATATTTGTTTCGCACTTCGCTATAAATCTCTTGGTCGCTTCTATCATTATATTGAGATTTCCTGTTTGTAACTGTTGTCTCCCCACCACATGTTCCCCTTTCCTTTATTGACTGTTTACTTCTTGTATTTCTTTCTGTGGTATGTATATATTTCAACTGCACAGGTTTATCTGGTAGTTCGGTCCTAGCCTCGTCACTACTTCGCCGAGGTTAGGCTATGCACTTACTAGCACATGGAGTCGGTTATGCTGATGCTATACTCTATGCTATTTTGCACAGATCCAGGTTTTGGGAGCAGGCTTTTAGTAGTGTGGGAGCAGGCTTTTAGTTCCACAGATCCATAGTAGTGTGGGAGCAGGCTTTTAGTTCAGCGAGACACCGAGGTAGCCTTGCAGGCATCCGCAAGTCCAGCGTCTCCTCTATTCCTACATTAGATTGTCATCTCATTGTCTTTGAGATAAAGAGATTTATCTTTCTTTTAGACTTTGTATTTAGTATCCTTAGATGTTCGTGAGTATGTGACTCTAGTTCTTGGGTAGAGATTGATGTTGGAATTCAGCATTTTGTTTAGCAATTTATATTCAAGACTTTCGCTTATGATTTAATTTCCGTTGCTTTTATCTTAAATGTTATTAATTATGAAAAAGGAAAATGTGTTTAATAAAAAGGTAATTAATGTTTGGCTTGCCTACCTCCTAATAGTAGGAACCATCATGACTCCCGAGGGTGGAAAATCTAGGTCGTGACAAGTTGGTATTAGAGCACTAGGTTACATACGTCTCAAAACTCACAGACAAACTTGGTAGAGTCTGAGGGATCAGTACAGAGATGTCTGTATTTATCCCCAGAGGCTACAGAGTTAAGAGAAGTTTCACATTTGTTCTTTCTTGTCGTGCGGTTCTGTTTCTCAATGCTAATTGAATTTCTACTCTGTTCTTTCGCAGATGGCGAGAACATGTGCTTCCTCATCTACTGATCACCAGTCCGAGCCCCAAGTAGCTCCCGCTAGGGGCAGAGGGCAAGGAAGAGGCCGTGCTATAGGCCGAGGCAGGGGCAGAGCTCAGCCCCGAGCAGCATCACCAGTGGTGGAGCCTCAGGTTGACTTTGACGAGAAGGTTCCGGCCCCAGCTGCAGTAGTTCCGGTGGGCCCAGCTCAGGTCCCAAAGGGGTTTATTGCTACCCCAGTTCTTCAAGATGCTCTGGTCTGATTGGCAGGCCTCATAGAGAGTGTCATCCGCGCATGTTTGTTTCCAGTGGTTCAGCCAGCGGTGGCAGGTCGGCCGGGTATAATGGCTTAGGCTGGGAGTGAGATCACTTTTTAGGAGGTGGCCAATGTGGCTCACCAAGTGGAGATGGTTCGGTCACAGGGATGTAGTCATGGGTCAGATAAGAGGCCCCGTCATGCAGGCAGATTCAGTGGTACCTTATCTGGAGGTAGAGATTCTTATGGTAGAGGTCATCCTCCTAGGCCCTTTCAGTCAGCTCTCCAGGTGTCTCATGGTACTTCAGGTGATCATGGTTCTCAGCCGCATTATTCTTATTAGCAGCCTTACAGTGCATCACCAGCTCCCATCAGTGCACCACCGCTTCAGAGCTTCTGAGGTGGTCATTCGGGTCGCCAGGGTTAGTCTCAGTTTCCTCAGCTATAGCATTCGCATGGACGTTATGAGTATGGTGAGTATGGTCACATCAGGAGGGCTTGCCCGAGCTTGAGGGGTGCTCAACCGCAGCAGCCGAGGTCTTGCTACACTTTTGGTGATCCAGGTCACATAGCCAGATTTTGTCCTTGAGCACTGGGTAGTTCTTAGCATCAGGGCTCTTGTGCCATGGTTCAGGCACCGGGTGTTCCACAGTTCACCCAGCCAGCTAGACGCGAGGGTAGAGGTGCTAGAGGTGGAGGCAGAGGTCATAGAGGTGGAGGGCAGCCAGCAACCGACCGTCCCAGAGATATGGTTCAGGGAGGTGGGGCCCAACCCCGATGTTATGCTCTTATAGCTAGGCTAGAGGCTGAGTCTTTAGATGAAGTCATTACACGTACTATTCAGGTTTGTGATAGAGATGCTTCAGTGCTATTTAACCCAGGGTCTACGTATTCGTATGTGTCATCCTATTTTGCACTGTACCTACTCATGCCTATTGATGCATTGAGTGTTCCTGTTTGTGTGTCTACACCTGTGGGTGATTCTACTGTGGCCGATAGAGTTCATCGTTCCTGTGTTGTAGTGTTTGGGGGTCTTAAGACCCGTGATTTGTCTCTCTTAGACCTGGTCGACTTTGATGTCATATTATGGATGGATTGGTTATCCCCGTATCATGCTATCTTGTATTGCCATGCCAAAACCGTGACCTTGGCTTTACCGAATTTGCTCGTTTGGAGTGGAAGGGGACCCCTAGGACCCCTAGGTCATTCCACTTGCAATGTTATCTCATATGTGAAGGCTCGACGCATGGTCAAGAAGGGGTGTTTAGCTTATCTGGCGTATGTTCGCGAGCGCAGAGGTCTCTTCTGTTGATTTTGTTCCCATTGTTCGGGAGTTACCTGAGGTTTTCCCTTTAGACCTATTAGGTATGCCGCCCGATAGGGATATCGACTTTTGTATGGATTTGGCTCCGGGCACTCGTCCCATTTCTATCCCACTGTATCGCATGGCCCTACCAGAGTTAAAAGGGTTAAAGGATCAGTTGCAGGATTTGCTTGATAAGGGTTTCATTAGACCTAACATTTCGCCTTGGGGTGCACCAGTGTTATTTGTGAAGAGAAAGGATGGTTCGATGAGGATGTGAATTGATTATCGGTAATTGAACAAAGTAACGATAAAGAATAAGTATCCACTGCCGAGGATTGATGATTTGTTCGGCCAGCTTCAGGGTGCCAGTGTATTCTCCAAGATGGACTTGCGATCTGGCTACCATCAGTTGAGGATTAGGGCATCCGATGTCCCTAAGATAGCTTTCCGTACTCGGTATGGGCATTATGAGTTCTTGCCATGTCATTTGGGTTGACCAACGCCCCAACGAAGTTTATGGAGTTGATGAACCGAGTGTTCAGGCCATATTTTGACATGTTCATGATAGTCTTCATTGATGATATTTTGGTGTACTCCCGCAACCAGGAGGAGCACGAGAAACACCTTAGAGTGGTTCTTCAGACTTTGAGGGATAGTCAGTTATATGCGAAGTTCTCCAAGTGCGAGTCCTGGCTGAGTTCAGTAGCATTTCTGGGTCACGTTGTGTCAGCAGAGGGTATTCAGGTGGACCCAAAAATGATTGAGGCAATCAAGAACTGGCCTAGACAAGCATCAGCCATAGAGATTCGGAGTTTCTTAGGATTGGCATGCTATTACCGTCGGTCTATGGAGGGTTGTTCGTCTATTGCAGCCCAGATGACCAGGTTGACCGAGAAGGGTGCCTAGTTCAGATGGTCGGACGAGTGTGAGGGGAGCTTTAAGAATCTCAAGATAGCTCTGACTACGGCACCAGTATTGGTTTTGTCCACAGGATCAGGGCCTTATACAGTTTATTGTGATGCTTCCTGTATTGGGCTTAGTGCAGTGTTGATGCAGGGTGGCAAGGTTATTGCCCATGCTTCAAGGAAGTTGAAGATTCATGAGAAGAACTATCCAGTGCATGATTTAGAGTTGGCAGCTATTGTTCACGCCTTGAAGATTTGGAGGCACTATTTGTATGGCGTGGCATGTGAGGAGTTCACTGACCACAAGAGTCTTCAGCACTTGTTCAAGCAAAACGAGTTGAATTTGAGGTAGAGGAGGTGGTTGGAGTTGTTGAAAGATTATGATGTCACCATTTTATATCATCCGTGGAAGGCCAATATGGTGGCCGATGCTTTGAGCTGGAAGTCAGCCAGTATGGGTAGTCTTGCTTATATTCCACTCAGTTAGAGGTCGCTTGCTTTGGATGTTCAGGCCTTAGCCAATCGGTTCGTGAGACTGGATGTTTTTGAGCCCAGTCGTATGTTGGCTTGCACGGTCGCTCGTTCTTCATTATTGGAGCGTATCCATGATCGGCAGTTTGATGATCCCCATTTGTGTGTCCTTAGAGACACGGCGTAGCGTAGGGGAGCCTAGTAGGTTACCTTAGATGATGATGGAGTTTTGATATTGCAGGGCCGAATATGTGTGCCAAATGTGTATGGACTTCGAGAGTTGATTTTAGAGGAGGCCCATAGTTCTCGGTACTCTATTCATCCAGGTGCTGCGAAGATGTATCAGGATGTGCGGCAGCATTATTGGTAGCGTAGAATGAAGAAGGATATTGTAGCATATATGGCTCGTTGTTTGAACTGTCAGTAGGTTAAGTACGAGCATCAGAGGTCTGGTGGTTTGTTTCAGAGGATTTAGCTTCTCGAGTGGAAGTGGGGGAGGATCACTATGGACTTCATCACCGGACTTCTATTGACTCGGAAGAAGTTTGATGCAGTTTGGGTCATTGTGGATAGGCTGACCAAGTCAGCGCATTTCATTCATATGGTAGTCTCATATTCATCCGAGAGATTAGCTGAGATTTATATCCGGGAGATTATTCGCCTTCATGGTGTGCTGACATCTATCATTTCGGACCGAGGTACACAGTTTATCTCGCACTTCTAGAGAGCAGTTCATCGAGAGTTGGGCACACGGGTTGAGTTGAGCATAACATTTCATCCCCAGACAGACGGTCAGTCCGAGTGGACTATTCAGTTTTTGGAGGATATGCTCCGGGCTTGTGTTATTGACTTTGGAGGCTCATGGGATCAGTTCTTGACTTTAGCGGAGTTTGCCTACAACAACAGCAACCAGTCGAGCATCCAGATGGCTCCTTATGAGGCTTTATATGGTAGGCGGTATTGGTATTCAGTTGGGTGGTTTGAGCCTGGAGAGGCTCGGTTGATAGGTACGGATCTGGTTCAGGAGGCCTTGGATAAGGTCTGAATTATTCAGGATAGGCTTCGTATAGCTTAGTCCAGACAGAAGAGTTATGCAGACAGCAAGGTTCGAGATGTGGCCTTTATGGTTGGTGAGCGGTATTGCTTCGAGTGTCGCCTATGAAGGGCGTGATGAGATTCGGGAAGAAGGGAAAGCTTAGCCCTAGGTTTATTGGTCCATTTGAGATTCTCAATCGTATGGGAGAGGTGGCTTATAGACTTGCCTTGCCATCTAGCTTATCAGTCGTGCATCCAGTGTTTCATGTGTCTATGCTCCAGAAGTATCACGATGATCCATCCCACATGTTAGATTTCAGCACTGTCCAGTTGGACAAGGATCTGTCTTATGTGGAGGAGCCAGAGGCTATTTTAGACCGGCAGGTTCGACTGTTGAGGTCAAAAATTTCTCCTTCAGTGCGTGTTCAGTGTAGAGGTCATCTTCCTGAGGCATCGACCTAGGAGTCCGATTCTGATGTGTGGAGCCGTTATCCTCATCTATTTCCCGACTCTGGCACTTCTTTCTTTTGTCCATTCGAGGATGAACGGTTATTTTAGAGGTGGAGAATGTGATGACCCAAAGGGTCATCACCTATTTTTCTTCTTATTCCGTGCTTCCGAGGCCTTGAAACCTCATTTTTAGTCGCCTCTATTTGCGTAAGTAGTCCGTGCACGTAGCCAGAAAGCTAAAATGTAAAATTCTATGAAAAATGCAAAAATTTGAAATGAAAATGATTAAATTTGACTTCGGTTGATATTTTGGGTAAACAGATCCGGACCCGTTATTTGACGGTCCCGGAGGGTCCGTAGAAAAATATGAGACTCGAGCGTATGCCCGGAATCGAAATCTGAGGTCTCGAGCCCGAGAAATAAATTTTGAAAAGAAATTATTTTTTTGAAATTGTTAAGGAAATTTGAAATGAAAATTGATTAGACGTGTTGGTATCGGGTCCGTATTTTGGTTCCGGTGCCCGGTACAGGTCTTATATGTAATTTAAGATATTTCTGTATAGTTTGGTTGAAATCGGACGTTGTTTGACGTGTTTCGGACTTAAAACTCTAAATTTGAAAGTTTATGAAGTTTGAGGAAAAACTAGTGATTTTGAGGCTTGATCCATTGTAATTATGTTATTTTGGCGATTTGATCGCACGGTTAAGTTTGTAGGATGTTGTTGAGTTAGTGTATGTGTTTGGTTAGGAGCCCCGAGGGCTCGGGAGTGTTTTCGGATGGTTTTTGACTTAGGAAAGTTGCAGAAAATGAGCTTCGCTGTTGCAGACCAATCCTTCTTCGCGTTCGCGATGCCTTCTCCGCGTTCTCGAATCCTTGAATGTGTCTTTCATCGCGTTTGCATTGCTTCCTCGCATTCGCATAGAGTTATTGGACTCTGAGGGCACAACCCATCTTTCCTTTTTCGCATTCGCGATGGCTGGACCGCGTTCGCGTAGCTTCCCCAGCCTTCCTCATCGCGTTCACATTAAGGTTTACGCGTTCACGTAGACCAAGTCCTGGACCCCCCTCAGCTTTCTTCTTCGCGTTCTCACTCTTCCAATCGCGAACACGATGCCTTGCCCGGTAACCCTTCGCGAATGCGACCTCCTTCCCGCGAACGCGAAGGACAAATTCTGCCAAGTTATATTTTAAAAATTACAGAACAGTCGCTACGGGATTTTCACAAAAATACTCGAACCCCTTCTTCTCCAAGGTCCTTAGGCATCCATTGAAGCTTCCTTTCATCAATACCTCTTGGGATAGTAAATCCCCACTCGTTTTCTTCATTTTCCATCATTGTTTATTGGATTCCTAAGCTTAAATCGTGTAATTTAGGGTAGAAATTGGTGGAAATGGGTAGAACTAGGGCTTTTACTTTTTCTTGGTTTAGACCTCGTTTTGGGGTCAAATTTGAGAATAAATTATATATTCGGGCTCATGGGTGAATGGGGGATTTGATTTTGGTCCGAACCTCGTATTTTGACCAAGCGGGCCCGGGGGCAATTTTGGAATTTTTGGGAAGAAAGCTTGAAAATCTACATTTTAGCTCTGGGTTTGATTTGTTTAGCATATATTGATATTATAAAGTGATTGTTGTATAAATTTGATTGAGCTGGAGCCGAATTCGAGAGGGAAAGCAGTTGTTGTGGATTGTTTTGGCTGTGGAAGTTGAGGTATGTGTTTGATGTAACCTTAGATTGAGGGGTTAGGAGTTGAGTCTTGTGGCTACTTGCTAATTGTCGAGTAAGGTTTATAGGCATGGTGATGAGTATCCATTGGTGTCTAGCATGATCGTGATCCTTATAATGCGATTATCAAGATTTTGTTGTAATTTCCGTGCTTATTTGAGGATTTATATATGTTGTAAAGAACATGTGAAAGACATTATGATCATTTGACTTCGAGGAGCATTGGCTCGAGTTGTGATACGAATTTTGAAGGTATACGAAATGATCTGATTCTTTGGAGCATTGGCTCAAATGATAAAGTGAATTATAAAGTAAGAAATGAAAGAAAGAGAAAGAGTTATTGGTTATTCTCTTGCCGGGACGTTTTGTTGATTTTATTGGTTTTCTCCCTTGCCGGGATATTGAGTTTATTGATATTGTTCCCTTACCGGGATTTAACTGTTTTATTGTATTCCCTTGCCGGGATTTCCTCCACTATTTGTTTACTTCCTTGCCCCTTATTTGTGACTATTGTTTGGGTGAGGTAGAGTGATATATATATATGGATTGGGTTGCACGCCGCAACAATGATAAATGTGGATCGGGTTGCATGCCGCAACAATGCTAGATGATACGGATCGGGTTGCACGCCGCAACAATGACATTGTGGATCGGGTTGCACGCCACAACAATTGCTGATTCAAGTGTGTTTATTTCGGATATTGATGTAAATCTCTTGGTTGCTTCTATCTTTATATTGAGATTTTCTATTTGTAACTGTTGTCTTCCCACCACATGTTCCCCTTTCCTTTATTGATTGTTTACTTTATGTATTTCTTTCTGTGGTATGTATATATTTGAACTGCGTAGGTTTATCTGGTAGTCTGGTCCTAGCCTAGTCACTACTTCGCCGAGATTACGCTAGGCACTTACCAACATATGGGGTCGGTTGTGCTGATGCTACACTCTGTGCTATTTTGCACAGATCCAAGTTTTGGACAGCGGCAACAGTAGTGTGGGAGCATGATTTCAGTTCAGCGAGACACCGAGGTAGCCTTGCAGGCGTCCGCAGGCCCGGCGTCTCCTCTATTCCTACTTTAGACTGTCATCTTATTGTCTTCGAGATAAATAGATTTATGTTTCTTTCAGACTTTGTATTTAGTATCCTTAGATGTTCGTGAGTATGTGACTCCAATTCTTGGGTAGAAATTCATGTTGGAATTCAGTATTTTGTTTAGCTATTTAAATTCAAGACTTTCGCTTATGATTTAATTTCCGTTGCTTTTATCTTAAATATTGTTAATTATTAATAAGGAAAATGTGTTTAATAAAAATGTAATTAACATTTGGATTGCCTAGCTCCTAATAGTAGGCGCCATCACGACTTTCGAGGGTGAAAAATTCGGATCGTGACAAAAATAATCTTAGGTCTCTACAGTATTAGGAAATCTTGAAATATAACTCCTTTATCTGAAATAGTATTCTACTAGGCTGGGAAGTATGTAGCAAAGGGATTACATGGTTGCCTTATAAATACTCAACCTTAAGCGTGTGGGATAGTCATTGGATCCCCCAATCTAACCCACTCCGTCACTGTATTCAGGGTCCTTTGACCCTATAAGACGACACCCTAATCATAAAGAATATATAAAAGCAAAACACATGGGAGTTATCTAAGCTCTCAATGATACTCGAAACAGGTATTATTAAGAAAATAAATGCTACATACCCTATAACCAAATCCTATGATACTCTTGTTTGGTCGTTAAACACCAATGGTCTATTCACTAGCAAATCATGCTACTCCCTCTTAGGCACCCAAATGGAGTGCTACAAGAATTTTACGTGGATTTTGGAAGCTAAGTGCCCAAGCAAGTTAAAATTTCTATTGTGGAAATGCTACCATGATAGACTCCTAGCAAGAAGCTTCTTACACCATATTGAAATAAATATTGATCCTATATGCTTTACTTGAAAAACACATACGGAAATGATTACACATATCTTCTTGGAATGGATGGCAGTGAAGCAATTGTGGTCCTTCTTAGGAATCGATCCTAAAAAGTGGAATAGTGTCAATAGTTTGTTAACACATATACGTGACCATAACCCTACTTTTAAAAACTCTACTATCACTTAGCAGGATTTATTTCCCTTTGTAATATTGTCAATTTGGATCAACAGAAATAACAATTTATACAACTTATACACACACAACTAGCCTTAAAAGTGCGATTAATTTAACCGTAGAGTATAAGCTTTTAATAAAAAAGAAAATATTACGCCGATAAAAATACCAATAAACATTATGTGGAGTAAACCCCCCCCCCCCCCAGTGGACTCATTAAGCTTAATAGTGATGATTCCTTCAATGAAGCCCAATCGCTTTGTGGATTTGGTGGAGTGTTCAGAAACAGCAATAGCCAATGGATAGTTGGCTTCCATGGAAACATCCCAGGAACAACATCGCTTCAGGCAGAATTAATGACCGTGAAGACTAGTCTACAGATTGCCATTAAATAAGGATTCACAAAGTTAGAAGTAGAAACAGATTCAGCCGAGGTCATTAACTGTTTAGATAATGGAATGGTAATACTACATGACATTATTCATGAGTGCAGGTTGTTAATGAGGCATGTGAAGATTCAAGGAATACAGCACACCTTCAGGGAGGCCAACAAGCCGGCACACATGCTGGCTAAAAAAGCACTGAGTGGCGACAACAACAAGGATCTCAATGTTATCTACTATATTCCTGATTTTGTAACCAATGTATTAAAATCAGACCGTGAAGGCAAGCCTTATGTAGTTAGGCTCGTTAACAATGATGTTTGCTCTAGATTAGTAGCATTTGGTAACAAAAATGTCCTAAAAAGACATGTTGTTGGTTTGTAATAGCCAAGTACGTGATGCCCCTCTGGGCACTATGAACAATGTTATCTCTACTATTATGTGATATATATAATATGACCCCTGTTAATCAAAAATAAAAGAAGATATATATATATATATATATATATATGAGAAAAAAATTGGGTATCAACACATATGAAATGCAATTTTTCACTTCAAACTTATTAGCCTTAAGTGCATGAAATCATTGATTGCACTTCAGACATGTTCGGCCTCAAGTGCATTTGAAGAGCAATTTTTTCACTTCAGACATTTTTTTTGTAACTTCAGACCTATAAGCCTTACGTTGATCGTAAAGTGAGTATGCTTGCAAACTTTTTTATAAAATGGGTACAAGTTCAATTGTATTCCCAAAATCGAATAGAGATGCAAAAGCCCCCTTTAATTCCGAGCTAGCCTACACTGCGAATTATTTACGGGAATGGACCTATAAGGTCTCGGCCTTGAAGTTGTCCCTATCTTTTAGTGGAAAGAAATTAAAAATAGCCAATTTTAATCTCTACTGTTAGAATTTAGTCAGTGTTAAAAAGTTATTAGCATTTAGCCACTTTCACAAGAAAAATATTTGGACAAAACTACCCTTACTTAAAGATGAACACCTCGAGCAACCGTTGCGTGTATTTCTGAGGCTTTGACAAATATAACCCGAGTATTGAGTATTCTATACTAGAATAAAGTCTCTTATAGGTCAAAATCCAGCACTGTAGGGTAGAGTTTGAAATATTCAAAGTTAAAAATCCAACATTTATCTACAACACGTGTATCCTCGGTGCGTTTTGTACTATTTAAAGCTGTTTGGATTTATGCCTATCATCAAGCTGGTATTTCTTTTATCCTAACTAGGTTTACATACTAGAAGATTTTACTGCGCAATAACCAAAGCAGAGCATTAGTAAACGAGAGCATAGTCCGTAAGAACACAAGGATGCCTGTACAAACGCTTGCTAGCAATTTTCGTTTGGATTGGTTTTAAAAAAGTATGCTTTGTAGCAGAAATAACATTTAAGCCAGAAGCATCAAGTTAGATTGCTTTTGTCTTGTTTGAAGTAATTTTTAACTTATTTTAAGTATTTTTTAACTTTGTCAAAATATTAAAAAAAATTAAAAAAAAAACTTAAAAGCTGATTTGACTAACTGAAAAGCCAATTCAAATATTCTTGTAGTGTCTATATGCATGGACAAGCATAAAATATCCACACATTACTATCATCTAGGAGCCTCATCACCTACAAACTCAATGCCTGCCACAGGCCCAGACAGCAAAGAATGCCCAATAAGTCTCGTTTATAAACCCCTAAGCGGAGGACAAGACTAGCATGTACTATATAAATATAATAAAATACAACAAGTAGGGCTGGCAATTCACGTAATAAATACGGGATAATCCGCAAATTGAAATTGATTCTGAAAACTAAATTAAAAACTGATAATTGAAAGTTAAAACTTACTCCCTCCGTTTCAGTTTGGGTGAACCTATTTCTTTTTTGATCCGTTCCAAAAAGAATAAACCGTTTCTAAATTTGGAAACAATTTAGCTTGAACTTACAATTCTACCCTTAATGAAAAGCCTTTCTAACCGCACAAATACTCTGAGCCCCTTTTTGATTTGTTTAGGGCCAGAAATTTCAAAAGTCTTTATTTTTTCTTAAACTCCGTACCCAATCAAACAGGTTCACATAAATTAGAACGGAGGGAGTATAAATTAATCTGCACTCCCTCCGTCTCAAAAAGAGTGTCCGCTAAGACTTTTCTTTTTGGGTAAAAAATAAGTGTAATCATAACAAATTAAGAATGAATTAAGCTTATTTTTCCTTAATTGTTACATATCACTAAAAGCCTTTCAACTTACTCAAGTTTTCTATGATATCATTAAATAGGTTCAACATTTGGTTACTCCATGTTTGGCTGTTATTCAAATTTTTTCCATTTGATATTTATTTTAGCGATTCCAAATTTGGTTCACTTATGGTTTAGTCTATGGAGTATTCTTATTGCAATATGTTCATATTAGTTAATGTTAAGTGTTAAGTGATGAAGTCCCAATGTGTCACGTTAATTATATAAAATTTTTAATTGAAGGTAGTTCAGTCAAATTATCTCTTTTTTTATAGGAGTTAATATTTTCCGGTCAAGTGGACATCTATTTTGAACCAGAGGGAATATCTCATAATTGAAAGATAAAAACTAATAGCCCAGTGTCACACCTCCTTTTTACTACCCACGGAAGGTTATAAGGGAGTTTTTTCAATTTAAGTGACAATCGAAATGTGATTATTTATTTAAAATTCAGAGTCGCCACTTGGGATAGTTTATGGTGTCCCAAGTCACCGGTTAAAATTCCGAATCGAGGAAGTTTGACTCTATTATACAGTCTGCAAACACAGAAATTCGGGTAAGGAATTTTATTAATCCGAAAGAAGGTGATAGACACTCCTGAGTTCCGTGGTTCTAGCACGGCCGCTTTGATCATACTTGGCTTAATTGTCTAATTACTCATTTTAGAACCTATGTGTATTTGCCTCTCATAATTAAGAAATTATCTTAAAACGGGTCACGCGCACGTGTATCCATTTGTTTGGTGTGTCAAAAATCATATCACGCGAACGTGTTCACAATTAATAACGCTTTATTATTACTAAAGAAATTTGGCCGAAGTTACGCGAACACATACTCCGGTTTTGTTTTTTAGGAATCGTAATCATGCCACGCAAATGTGTCCACAACCATGAAAGTATATTAAACGCGCCTAAAGCAAACTACGAACACTTTTAATTTTTATATTTAAGTTGTGAAATTAATACAACGGCCATGTATGATTAAATTGTGGATGACACACCCTGGACTATTAGTAGCCTATGAAAACCAATTTTATTATTAAGAAAAAATTTATTCGAAGTTGCGCGAACGCATAATGCGAATTGATTTTTAGAATTGTGATTATATCACGCGAACGTGTATACAATGACAATTGCATTTTTATCACGTGCCTAAAAGGGCTTTTCTACGAGTGCTCATTTTTAAAATCTACCCGAAGTATTTGCGAGGACCATAGACGGTTTAGCTAAAATAGCTCGCCTCAATCTATTAGCCACTTAATTAAGCCTAAGGGACATTGAATTTGCATGGGACAAATTGTTACACAGTTAACAATGAAATTAAAGGCAAGCATTGGGAACCTGGGCTGAACTTAGCACACGAGAATAAGCAGGTGAAAGGGCAACCCAAACGACTTAGTCATTTTCTCAATTGGGCCAGCATTGAGCACAACTCCCAAAATTTTAAGAAAGACATTCAAATTCCTGTTACACATATTAACTACAGGCTTAATAAAATTAAAAATTAAATTAAAATTTCGAATTAAACTCTAGGTCAAAATCCTTTTCTTATTGAATCAAGCAACATTTAAAAAGCAAGAAAATGCTGAATGCTTTTGGACCCTGAATTGAGCCCACAACAGGGCGACACCATATGGCCATGGGCTAACTGTCTTGGGCCTACGTCAGAACCAACAATCCCTAAGACACCCTTCAATTGAGCCAACTGAAACACAACCATTTTTCTTTTGAGCGTCAAACACAAGAAATGAAGACAACAAGAACATGATTCTTCTTTTTTTTTTAAAAGAAACATCATTAAGCTTACATATGCAAACTATCAATTACATGCTAACTATGAATTAATCATGTACTATTCTGACTCTAGATAATATTGAACTCCAACTAAGGATTCTCATTCAAACCCACACGTAAAATCTAACAGTTCAAACAAAGTCCCAAATAACATACTGATTTCAACAAATTTAAGCAGATCCAAAAGATAATGTTTAATCAAACTTAGACCTATGCTGCAGGAAACCGGACAACCTACATATCCAACAAGGCTTCAGCCAACTCATAAATCAACAGGCTGAATTAGAGTACCTATTCGAACTTGCAAGCGAGATTCAAACCAATAGCATTAAATAAATAATATAAACACATAAAGAGAAACTAAATTACTACAGAATTGAATAATCTTAAAAACATAGGGACAACATTCAATAAACAACATATGTCACGACATTCCAACTTGATTACATAGCTTCAGATTTTTTTTTTACTTCACACGTTAATGAGATCCAAGAAGTACTTGATTACAGCAAAAGCAACAAAAAAAATACGCCCGTGGTTAGGAAAAAATAGCAGCAATAGATTAGCAACACTAACACAATAATATTCAGACTTTTAAACCATTTTAAAACCCAAATAAATTAGAAATTTTCTTGAAGCTTTTAAATTCTGACTAGCAATCAAAACTAAAGAGCAAAACCAAAACCAATTTCGATCAAAAGATTGCAGGAATTTTTAGTATTCTTTCAGAGTCTGAATGGCTGCCAAAAAAGTCTTTATATAGGCATGCCTAAGGCAGTCCTAGCCTAGCTAACCTTTTTTCCTTTTTACACCTTTAAGTCATGATTATTTTACCCTTCTCACCCTTCAAAATATATGAAACCCCCCTTATCTTAACAAACCAGCCCCAACCTTATCCTCTAAAAGCTTCTATACTAACAGAAAAATATTCCATGAGTTTCAAAATATCCAAATTACACCCCCATTTTTACATCTAGAGTGACTCAACTCATGGGTTAGATTTGACCCAAGTCCCAAATGAACAGGTCTTTTAATCGGGTCAGTGATGACCACAGTTAATACTAAATCCCAAACCGTCAAAGCTGATCAAACAAAGAGATCAAATTTAGAGAAAAGAAAACAAACAACAATCTAGAATTTTACGATTAAACATAGCTTAACCACCAAATTAAGATGAATTCCACTATTAAAGAAAACAAGATAAAAATAATGAAGCAAATATAAACATAAAAGTTAAAAAAAAAAAGAACAGAAAGTGCCACATAAATAGAGTCGTGAGAAAAAGGAGGGGAAAGTACCAATTCATGCCGGAATGTCTTCACAAATTGAAATGAATCGACAAACGATGACGAGAGTCAAAACTTGGCTGGAATCCGATGAGTCAATCAAAATCTGACATTTTCTTAATGACTCAAAAGTTTTGTCAATCGATTGCCCTCATTGAGAGCAATCTATTAACGTAAGATTCGAGTTAAAACGAGTCGAAATTGGAGCAAAAATCTAAGAATGGAAGGGAAATTAGGGTTTGCATTTCTATTTTTAGATCCAAAATTGGGTAACTTTGGTTGGATTCTAAGGAAAGATATTGATAGATTTGTGAAGAAGGAGGGATAAGGATTGGATGGTTGGATATTTGGGGAGGCTGGGTGGTCCACCGCCGGCCGATGGAAGCTTGGGAATCTAGTACGGCGGCTAGGGTTTTGTTCTCTAAGTGTGAGAGAAAATGAATGGAGTGGGAGGCGGAATAGGAGAGGAGATGATCGTTTAGGACAGTTAAATACTTAGGGATAATAAGCTCCGAGCCATTGGATCATAAAAATCCAACGGCTAAGTTGAAAAGCCACGAAAAGGGGTCGTTTTGGCGGGGGTTGCCGGACTGGGTAGCTGGACTTGAGATGGAACAGGTTTTTTTTTGGGGGGATGGGGGCAGATTGGGCCAGGGATGTATGGAGTCTAAGGACTTGGGCCTCAATTAAACAACCCTGCTTTTAATTCTTTCCCTTTTTTTTTTTAAATTTTCTTTCCCCATTTTAATAAAAACTTAAACTAAAACTCATAAAAATAATTAATTTGAAAAAAAAACTAAGCTGATCATCTTCTAAAATATTTGTGAAAATTAATTACTCCTAAATTAAAAGAAAAATTATAAATTTAAAAATAAAAGGCTAAAAATGCAAAAGTAAGTCCACTTTTGTGATTTTTATTTTTTATAAAACAACTAATTCACTAATTAAAATTAAAATATAAAAATAAATCCTAAATGCAATGCAGAATATTTTTGGTCTTTTGTTTTTAATGAAAATTAAATATGTACAAAAATACAAACAATTAACACAAATTCTCAGAAAATTCTATAAAATTTCCAATAACGGAAAAATTTATTTTGTTGAATTTTATAGGAGTAATTCACATAGGGCAAAAATCACATGCCCACAGCTGACCCTCTTTGCTCGGAAACATGAAGAGTTTTCGTGTAAAGATCAAGTGAGTGGATACGAGCAATTTTTGCGCGTTTGAATACACCGTGGGAAACATTTTTGAAAGATTTGACTGCACCCTGCTTCCGAGGTTGCCTACATATCCTTGGCTATAAAAGAATCAGGTCAATGTAGTTCGGAAAGTTTTGGTAGCTGGGACTACTTGGAAGCTGTAATTTCACTGTTGTTGCTGCTGCTACTACTGCTTGTTGAACACCTTATTACACCAAGACAAAATAAAAGAAGCCAGACTACACTATGATCTATGAATTACAAGAATCCTATCTATGCATCTTCAAACTTGATCCTGCAGTTTTCTGCTGCTCTGTTGACTTGTACTCCCTCGGTGAGATTCCTTAGTTGCTGCCTTGAATTGTATTCTGAAGTGAATTTCCTTATTCTTCAGATAGGCGCCTGATTGCCAATACTCGAACTGCCTTCCTTCGAAACTTGGACTGCCTTCTCCTTGTTCTCCACGTGGACGCCTGATTACCAATACTTGCGCTATTTTTCCTTGAAACTCTAATTGTTTTCCCTTTGTTCTCCAGGTGGGATTCTTATTGTTGTCTTTCTTTGTTCTCCAGGTGGGTGCCTGATTACAAATATTTGCATCGTTTTTCCTTAAGACTTGAACTGTTTTCCTTTGTTATTCGACTGGGCTCCTGATTTCCAACACTTGCACTATTTTTTCTCGAAACTCGAACTGCTTCCCTTTGTTCTCCAGGTGGGCGCTTGATTTCCAACACTTTTAACTATTTTCCATCGAAACTCGAGCTACTTCCCTTTGTTCTCCAGGTGGTGCCTGATTTCCAACACTTGAGAACGGACTCCTCTGAAACTGCTGCTTTTCCTTTGTTTTCCAGGTAGGAAACTAATTCCAACACCTGAACTGTCTTCCCTTTGTTCTCCGAGAAGGCGCCTGATTTCTAACACTTGAACTATTTTTCCTTGAAACTTGAACTGCTTCCCTTTGTTCTCTAGGTGGGCGCCTGATTTCCAACACTTGAACTGTTTTTCCTCGAAACTTGAACTACTTCCTTTTGTTATCCAGATGGGCGCTTGATTTACAACACTTGAACTGATTCTTCTGAAACTGCTACTTTCCTTTTGTTCTCCAGGTGGGTGCCTGATTTCCAACACTTGAACTGTCTTCTCTTTGTTTTGCAGGTAGGCGCCTGATTTCCAGCACTTGAACTATTTTTCCTCGAAACTTGAACTGCTTCCCTTTGTGCTCTAGGTGGGCGCATGATTTCCAACACTTGAACTATTTTTTCTCGAAACATGAACTACTTCCCTTTGTTCTCCAGGTGGGCGACTAATTTCCAACACTTGAACTGACTCGTCCGAAACTTCTTCTTTCCTTTGTTCTCCAGGTGGGTGCCTGATTTCCAACACTTGAACTGTCTTCCCTTTATTCCCCAGGCGGGCGCCTGATTTCCAACACTTGAACTGTTTTTCCTCGAAACTTGAACTATTTCCCTTTGTTCTCCAGGTGGGCGCCTGATTTCCATCATTTGAACTGTTTTTCCTCGAAACTTGAACTGCTTCCCTTTGTTCTCCAGGTGGGCGTCTGATTTCCAACACTTGAACTGACTCCTCTGAAACTTCTGCTTCCCTTTGTTCTCTAGGTGGCTGCCTGATTTCCAACACATGAACTGTCTTCCCTTAGTTCTCCAGGTGGGCGCCTCATTTCAAACACTTGAACTATTTTTCCTCGAAACTTGAACTGCTTCCCTTTATTCTCTAGGTGGACGCCTGATTTCAAACACTTGAACTATTTTTCCTTGAAACTTGAACTGCTTCCCCTTGTTCTCTAGGTAGGATCCTGATTTTTTGTTCTCCAGGTGGGCGCCTGATTTCCAACACTTAAATTGTTTTTCTTCAAAACTTGAACTGCTTCTCTTTGTTCTCCAGGTGGGCTCCTGATTGCCAACGCTTGAACTATCTTTCCTTTGAACATGTGCCATCTCCCCTTTGTTCTCCAGCTGGGTGCCTGATTTAATCAAAACAAACAAACAAAAGAAATTTTTCTGCCCCAGTTTGATAATGGGAACATATGTTAGTGTTAACCGATTCTTGTTATCAAAACGAATTCTAAACTAAACTCCTTTATAAAACCAAGCCTCATTTCAAAGTGAAAACTTAAATGCCAAATTACACTTCCCAAAAGTAGACCTCTCGTCAGACTTTGTCATTTGCGAGGGCCTCAAAACTTACTAAATCCTGTTATCCAGGAGGGTATTGGAACTTATTGCCGAGCCTGTCTGGCACCTGCTTTCCTCATGGAGGGTTTCTCCGAAACAAACGAAATTTTCTGCCCTTGTTTCAATCATAGAAAAATCTTGTCATTTTGAAAATGTGATGTTTAGTTTGCAGCATTCTTGCTGAAGGTGGCCCTTTCACTGCTGTGCCTTGCTTTGATGGGCTGCCTTGAACTGGCCAAGAATTGTTTGACTTTCTAACTGAATCTCAACCACATGACCCTGAATGACCTGAATGCTTTACACCCAACCCGTTATTTTACGTTTCCGTCCTTCCAATTTGATCCTTTCTATCTTCTACAAAATTCACAAACCATTCGACCGCTTGAACTTTCATTAACACCTTATTTTTCAACTTTTGCATCATGCTATTTCTGGTATGCTTTGTCCTCACATTGCTTTGTGCAATTTTGAAATTGGCAATAAACTTTGCAATCATTTCTTTTTCTTAGCAATGATAACATTGAAAAATCCCTAGGGGAGTAGACCCAAAAGGAAATGAAATGCAATGACTTCGAGAGTTATGAATAGAGGCGAAAAAAATTAATCAAAACAGAAGGACTATTTGAGGGAGAAAAGGAAAAAGGACTTATCTGAGAGAGGTTGCCGACATCAATGATCATGAAATGCATTTTGGATTAATCAGCCTAGTCTATTCAGTCAATCCTCTTTCAGTCCTCACACTTTATGCCTAGGGTTCCCATAATTTGATTCCTTTGCAAATTTAATAGCCTTATTTGGCTTGTGGTGCCGTGGAGGGTTTACGCCAACAAACTTCTCTTATTTATTTACTCAACTCACCGTCGCCTTATAGTACCTATGAGGGTTTTTACCAATAATACTCTCTCATTTTTAATTTTCTCATTTTTCCATCGCCTTACGGTGCCTGTAAGGGTTTTCACCAATAAGACTCTCTCATTTTTAATTTTTCTCATCTTTCCATCGCCTTACGGAGCCCATAAGGGTTTATACCAATAAGACTCTCTCATTTTTCATGTTCTTGCTCCGAAAGGATTGTTGCCCATGATATGAATTACCTCTTCTTGCTTGACTCGACATCTCTCGAAGAGTCATTCTTTGGACCGTAATGTAGGCTTTTGGATAGGGTTAGAAAGAAAGGTATCACAAAAGGCTCAATACAGCTTGAATGGGTTCAAAGCTACAACTCTTGGAATTACATTTCTTACAACAACCACAACTTTTTGCCCTAGTTTTTTTGCTTCGGGAATTTTTGGATTTTTATGTTGATAGGACAGAACCGTGAGGCTGCCTAGTATCCTTAAATGGAATCAGGTCGAACATAGTTCATGACATATGAGTTGCTTGGTTCTTCTTTGTACTTTCTTCTTCTCTTTTCTCCTTCTTTTCTTTCTCTCTTTTTCTTCTCACTTTTTTTTCATTCATCATTGTTTCATTATTCTTCTTTCTCTCTTCTCGCTTCTTCTCTTTTCATTTTCTCTCTCTCTTTAACTTATGTCTCTGTGTTTTTGATCTTTGCTACTAATTCCAAAAGAGGGGTATGAAAGAAAACAAATAAGGCTCAAAGGGGTAACAATGGATAAAATATTTAGATAGCCGAATAAAATGCCTTCATCATTTCAACCTTCAAAACATGTCAAGTACAAACAAAAACAGTTTAAACCAAAGAAATCACACATAATATCTTTTGACTGCATCAGAATTGTTAGCCATGTCTACACATTTTCCTTCTATATCTATTAAATACAAAGCACCATTGGACAACACTCTCGTTATGATAAACGGCCCCTGCCAATTTAGGGCGAACTTGCCTTTTGCTTCAGCCTGATGTGGAATGATGCATTTCAATACTTTCTGGCCCACTTCAAATTTTTGGGGACGCACTTTCTTGTTGTACGCTCTGGCCATTCTCTTTTGATACAACTGGTTGTGACATACTGCTACCAATCTTTTCTCATCAATCAGACTTAATTGCTCCAACTGAGTTTTGACCCATTCATCATCATCAATCTCTGCTTCAGCAACAATTCGAATGGATGGAACCTCAACCTCCGCAGCTATTACTGCTTCAGTACCATACACCAATAAATAATGAGCTGCACCTACTGAAGTGCAAACAGTAGTGCGATAACCCAACAATGCAAAAGGTAACTTTTCAAGCCATTGCCTAGAAACTTGCACCATCTTTCGAAGTATCTTCTTTATATTCTTGTTGGCTGCCTCAACCGCTCCGTTTGCCTTGGGATGATACGGAGTGGAATTTTGGTGTATAATCTTGAACTGCCGACATACTTCCTTTATCAAATGACTGTTAAGACTTGCGCCATTGTCCATGATGATTACCTCAGGAATTCTGAACTGACAAATGATGTTTGAATGAACGAAGTCAACCATTGATTTCTTGGTCACAGATTTCAAATTCATAGCCTCAACCTACTTAGTAAAATAATCGATGGCCACCAGAAAGAACTTGCGCCCATTGGATACTGCTGATTCAATTGGTCCGATGACATCCATGCCTCAAGAAAAAGGGCCAAGGTACGGACATTGTGTGTAGTTCAGATGGGGGAGAATGGATCTAATCACCATGCACCTGGCATTGATGACACTTCCGCATAAAGCTGATACAATCCCACTCCATGGCAAGCCAATAATTTCCTGTTCGAAGAGTTTTCTTCGCCAAAACATAGCCACTTATATGGGGCCCACAAAATCCCGAATATACTTCAGTCATAATGATCGTGGATTGCTTAGCATCTATGCATCTCAACAATCCAAGATTTGGAGTTCTTTTGTAAAAGACTCCTCCACTTAAGAAGAATCCACTTGCCAATCGTCAAATTGTTCTCTTTTGATCACCTGTGGCTTGCAACGAATATACCTCCATCCTAATGTATTCCTTGATATCATGGAACCACTGCTCACCATCGATTTCTTCTTCCAACATGTTACAGTAAGCACGCTGATAACGGACCTGATAAAAAGGGTCGATATAAGCCTTATCTGGATGATGTAACATTGATGCAGAGTAGCTAAGGCATCAACAACCTCATTATAGATCCTAAGGATATGCCTAAATTCCACTAATCTGAACGGCTGACAAAGATCCTGCAGACATTGTCGATATAGTATGAGCCTCAAATCTCAAGTCTCCTATTCTCCCTGAATCTAGTGCACTAACAGATCTGAATCTCCCAAAACCAGCACTTCCTGGATTCCCATGTCCACAGCTAATCTTAAACCTAAAATGCATGCTTTGTACTCAGCCATGTTATTAGTACAATAGAAACGAAGTTGAGCTGTGACAGGGTAGTGGTGCCCTATTTCAGAAATGAGCACAGCTCCTATCCTAACACATTTCATGTTAGCAGGCCCATCAAAGAAAAGTTTCTAACCGGGTTCTCATCCTGCTCGAACTCCTCAATATGCATTACCTCTTCATTAGGAAAATAAGTCTTCAACGACTCATATTCTTCATCCACCGGGTTCTCGACCAAGTGATCAGCCAAAGCTTGGGCTTTCATTGTCGTTCGAGTCACATAGACGATGTCAAATTATGTGAGCAAAATCTTCCACTTTGTGAATCTTCCTATGGGCATAGGCTTCTGAAAGATGTAGTTTAAAGGATCCAGACGAGAGATGAGGTAAGTAGTGTAGGATGACATATAATGGTTCAACTTATGTGTTACCTAAGTTAAGGCGCAACATGTCCTTTCAAGGTGAGTGTACTTAACCTCATAGGATATGAACTTCTTCCTGAGATAATAAATGACCTGCTCTTTCCAGCCAATAATGTCATGTTTACCCAACACGCAGCCAAATGAATTATCCTGGACTGTCACATTAAGAATCAACGGTCTCCATGGTTCCGGCGGTACCAACACAGGTGGGTGCGATAAATACTCCTTGATCTTATTGAATGCTTCTTGGCACTCGAAGATGGGCTCATAGGTTGTCGTCAGTTGAGCAACAAACCTGCTGATGTAGTTCAACCTCCCTAACAGACTCATCACCTTAGACTTGTTCTTTGGCGGTGGTAATTCTTGGATAGCCTTGATTTTTGACAGGTCCCGCTCGATGCCCCACCAACTGACTATGAAGCCTAACAACTTGCCCGACGGAACACTGAATGCACACTTTGTAGGTTTGAGCAAAAGACTGTACCTATAGAGCCTTTGGAATAATTTTCTCAAGTCCCTGACGTGGTCAGACTGCTTCCTGGACTTTAGGATTACACGTAGATCTCAATCTCCTTGTGTATCATATAATGGAATACAATGGTCATTGCCCTTATGTAAGTTGCCCCAGCGTTTTTCAAGCTGAACGGCATGACCCGGTAGCAATATGTTCCCCATAGGTGATAAATGCCGTCTACTCTACATCTTCCTTATCCATTAAGATCTGATAATACCCCGTATATCAGTCCATAAAAGACCCAATCTCATGCTTGGCACAATTATCAATCAAAATGTAGATATTTGGCAATGGGAAATTGTTCTTTGGACTTGCTTTGTTGAGGTCATGCTAATCAACACACACTCTATTCTTACCATCTTTCTTCGGTATAGGCACAACATTGGCTAACCGCATGGGATACCATGTGACTCGAATGAATTTTGTATCAAGCTGCTTTGTGACTTCTTCTTTAATCTTCACACTCATGTCAGTTTTGAACTTTCTCAACTTCTGCTTAACGGGAGGAAATGCTGGATCAATTGGAAATTTTTGGACCACCAAATCGGTACTCAAGCCTGGCATGTCATCATATGATCATGCAAAAATATCCTTTTACTCGAACAATGCTTTAATTATTTCTTCCCTGATTTGCAGTTCAAGATGGACACTTATCTTAGTTTTTTTGATATTATCTGGGTCCCCTAGATTGATTGCTTAGGTATCATTCAGATGAGGCTTGGTTTTATCTTCAAAACTATTTAGTTCCTAACTAATCTCTTCAAAGGCCTCAACCTCATCATATTCTGATTCATCATCGCACTCTATTTCTTGAATTATTATTTCAGAATTAGATTGACTTTTAAGACTTGGCTGAGGATTCCTCATGCATGTCATTTCATTGAAACCAACATAAAAAGAACTGTACAAAGAAGAAAAGAAAAACAAAAGTAAGAGCTATCAGGAATGATGGAAAAGGGAAATTGCATTTCATTAAAAATAAAGGATAACAGGGTTTGTACATCAACAAGAGGGAAAGAAAATCAGGGTCACAACCCTGGAATGACCCAAATAGAAAGGAAAAAAAACAAACTACCAAGACTCCTTCCGGGTAGGGAGAGAAGTATCCTTCCAATTGTTATGATTTACATTCGGTCCGGCGAACTGCACGTTTGCTTTGCTAGAACCTTATCCAACTTCTACCATGTTCACATCATCAAACAAACTCTTAAACCTTTCGATTAACTCTTCATCCACATCAACCACATGATTTGGAACTGGTGCCACTGGACGTTTCCTGGCACCGGGCTTGACAAATGACCTGTAGAGACGTAGGATAGGCTTCATAAGTACCCACACCTTCTGTTTCAACCTTCTGGCCCTTTTCACATCTGCCGCTGTAGGTTTAAATCCAAGACCGAGCCTACCCAAGTTTTCATGGAGGGACACTGGCTGTATGATGCCCTACAGCGATGCACCTAGACCTTTACCTAGCACAAAACCATTTTTCAGCATTTTAGAGGCCACCATGACGGATGCAGAGGCTATCTTTGGAATTGGAACACATTTCCCTTCTGGAACCTTCTCAACCGGCACCGTTTCAAAAACTTGGTAGAACCAAGGCCCTTTGTAATCTTCAGCCTCAATAAACGGGATGGAGGCATCACTGTGAGCACACAAATTCTCCTTGCCATGCACGATGATCTCATGTCTATCCCATTCGCACTTGACCATCTAGTGTAAAGTGGACGGGACTTTAGCGGCATGTATCCAAGGCTGACCTAACAGCAAGTTGTAAGAGACGGCTACGTCCAGTACTTGAAACTCCATGGTGAATTCAACCGGTCATATTGTCAATTCAAGCACTATATCACCGACCGAGTCTTTCCCTCCACTGTCGAACCATCGGACGCATATGCTGTTCTTGTGAATCCTCTTATCATTAACTTTTAACTTGTTTGGAGTAGAGAGAGGGAAAATGTTTCCACTGGAACCATTGTCAACTAACACCCTGGTAACCACAGAATCTTTAAATTTTACCGTAAGATAGAGAGCTCTGTTGTGTTCATTACCTTCCACTGGCAACTCATCATCAGAGAAAGTGACCCTATTCACCTCAAATGTTTTTGGGTGATCTTCTCCAGATGGTTCACTAAAATTTTATCGGGACATGAGCTTCGTTCAGAATTTTCATCAAGGCCCAATGATGCCCATCTGAATGGATCAATAATGATAGCAAAGAAATTTGAGCGGGCATTTTTCTTAGCTGCTCCACGATGGAGTAATCTTGTACCTTCATTTTTATCAAAAATTCTTCCGCTTCTTCCTCAGCGACTGCTTTCATTGGTAGAACTGGATTATCTCTAGGTGCTTCAGCTTTTATCAACTATTCCGGGGCAAAACATCTCCCCGAACGAGTTAACCCTTGGGCCTCATTGACTTCTTCTTTCACTTTTTTATCCTTGTAAGTCACTATAACCCGTTTAAAGCTCCAGGGGACAGCCTTGGTATTGACTACCGGCAACTGGGTTACAGGCTTGGTGATGACAGGGTCCATGCGGGTACCCTCCATAATTATGATAGGATTATTTGCCAACCTTGACACAATCACTTTTGATTTTGTATCACTTGTGGATCTCTTCTCAACTACCTCAAAAGGTTCACCTTTTTTCATGCTCAACTTGTTCACTGCTCCTTCAACCATTGCTTTTGTGACAATTTTTCCTTTGGCTGGTTTGACCTCACTGGACCGAATCATCATAACAGATTGCGATGGCTTCTTGGGCTCCCCCTTGTGTACTATCTCGATCATGTTTGTCTCCTTATAGGTTGACAGTGGGTTCTGGTTAATGTAGGGTGCCTCCGAAGTTTGGACTTCAATCCGATTTGTGTCGATGAGCTCCTTGATGGCATTTTTCAAGTGCCAGCAGTTCTCCCTATCATGCCCCGGAGTACCAGAACAATATTCATATGTCAAGGAGTAATCAATATTCTTTGGAGGAGGGTTTGGCAATTTCGACTCAATTGGCCTCAGCATAACCAACTGCATCAATCTATGGAATAAACTGGTATAAGACTCCCCCAACGGGGTGAAAGTTTTCTTCCACTGCGACCTTTCATTTTTGAGTGCTGGATTGGGTCGAAAACCTGGACCGACAGGGTTTCGGTAGGCTCGTGGGGGTGGTAAGCATTTTGTGGAGCTGGGTAGGTGTTTTGTGGGGCTGGGGGATGCCATTTTAAGTAGGAAAGGGCTTAATTATATAAATGGGCGTGGTGGATAGAAATATGAGGTTCTGGTAATGGGAAGTAATGCTTTCGTGGATTATATGGGTTTTAGGTGTAGGCTCGGTGATGGGGTTGAGGCTGGGCATAATGGTGTGATGGGCCCCTCGGTCCAAACCACGATCCTGAATCAACTGTTGCCACATATTTTTTCTTCTTCTTCTTTCCAATCATTCCTTCAATGTCATTCTGGATGGCTTGGGTGGTTTCTTTGATGGCCGAGTAACTCATGATTTTGCTCGACTTAAGCCCTTCTTCCACTATGTCGCCCATCTTTACTACCTCGTTGAAAGACTTGCCTATGGTCGATATCAGATGACCAATGTAAGTGGATTCAAAGGCTTGCAGAAAATACTCCACCATTTCATTCTCCTCCATCGGAGTGTTGACTCTTGCCGCTTGTTCTCTCCAGCGAAAACCATATTCTCTAAAACTTTCTCCTGACTTCGTTTCTATCTTAGTTAGGGACAAATAATCTGGGATGATCTCTATGTTTTAATGGAAGCACCATGCAAATGCTTGGGCTAGATCATCCCATGTATACCATCTGCTATGATCTTGACGTGTATACCACTCTAACGCCGCGCCACTCAAACTCTGACTGAAGTATGCCATTAACAGCTCATCTCTTCCACCAGCTCCTCTCATTTTACTGCAAAATCCACTGGGTCCCTGTGCCCGTCATATAAGTCAAATTTATGCATCTTGAATCCCACAAGCAACTGAACATCGGGCAATAGACACAAAACTTTGTATCTACGCTCACCTAACATGCCAATCCCTACATGTTCCTCAATGATTGCTATTGATACCCAAGTTTTCCTTATGTATTTTTTATACTCAACATATTCTCAAAATAGCATGTGTATGCACATATAAGCATGCCCAAGAGTTTTGGTATTTTTCCCTAATTTATTAAGATTTTTTAAAATCAATTTATTGTCTATTTTAGCAGTACGAAATTCAATAATTATTCCCAGATTATCATTTTTTGTGAATAATTTATTTCCATTCTCATATTTATACCAAGATATAATTAAGGTAATTTTTGAATATTTTTACAAATTTGTTTGGTATTTTCTAAGTTAAATTGCAAAATTGCAATTATACCCTATACTACGATTAACAGCATTTTACAACTATAAAATCATTTCCAGTATTTTTAGATTAATATTTATACGTTATTAATTAGTTCAGTGCCTTTAATTTATTTTTAAAATTATTTTTAACTATTTTATATAAAATAAAAGGGGGAAATTGGCTATTTAACACATAGCCCATTATTGTTTCAATTTTATCCCCAATTTAACCCCACCCCATCAGATTCAATTAAATCCAATTGACCCAAGACCCAACTAAATTTGCCCCAGCCCAATCTCTAATCTAACCCGGCCCAGCTCCGAATTAATCTAAGTTGTTGATCAAATGAGATCAACGGCCCAGATCATTTTTCATTAATTAAACTCTCACTTACCCCCCCGACCCCTCACTCTTCGAGACCGGTCTCTCTCTCTCTCTCAATCTTCCTCTTCCTCTCCTCCTTCTCTCTAGAACCTTCTGGTTCTTCTTCTCCAATGGCCTTCACCCTCTCTCCGGCCACCTCCAACCTCGCCTCTTTCGACCACCAGCCGCCTTGAAGCCTTATCTCACCGGTTCCATCCATCCTTGAGACCCCATGAGTCTCTACCATACAAAATGGTCATTGAAGCTTTTCATGGGTTTGTTTCCGACCTTTCTCCGATGGGTTTTGGTTCAATGGTGCTATAAACACCGTTATTCTTGAGTTTCACAGCCAGGTTTCTCTTGCTTCTCTCACTGGTTTCTTATAAAACCCTAATCTCGACCTAAACCTCTTAAATCTCTGTATTTTTTAATGATTTTTAACTCACACCTTTACATTTTGCACTATTCCCTACTCGATCTTTATGATTATTCAAGTTTTAAACGTTTTTGTTCCATTTTGAAACTAGGGTTTCTTAATCCCCTTTCGAAAACACTTTATTTTCTGATTTTGAGTACTAATTCGTGATTCTCAGTACTATTTCTAAACATTTTGCTTAAGTCTGATGAAACCCTAGCTTTATATGTTTATATTTGTATTATTTGCTTATTTGTGTGTCCTTCTGGGTTCTTCTCCGAGTTTCGTGCTCTTTGCTTTAATTTTGTTGCAAGTGTTTCATTCCCCTGCCATTCTGTGTTCTTCGCTTAAGGTTTCTCTGACTATTTACATGGTGATTTTATACTGATTCTTAGAAGCTCTCTTTAAGACTGTGATTACTTGCCTTAAATTGTGATTTTGTGTATTCTCCTTATAATTTGGTACTGATTTCGAATTTCTTCCTCAATCGGTGGGATACTTTCCTCAATTAATACTGATCTCCTAGGTTTTCAATCTCGTTCATTATTTTTGAAAACTATTTTCCAGAATTAAAGTGGTATCTTGCCCTATATGTGTGCACGAATATGTTGACTGATTTGCCTGACATATTTCCCTAATTAAGTATCATGCACCTAGTCTTTATTATATACCTTATACTATTTTGTTTCCTTATGTGATCATACCATGCTGTGTGATTCCTTTCCTTTTAAAAGTAAATGCTTAGTACCGTTTGTCTTTGATTCCTTAATTAAAAGGGAGTCCATATGCTGATTTGATTATGATTGATACCCAATTCCTTAATTATGGATTTTTACCTTGTTTGTTTACTCGTCTTCAGTACTATAAGTACCCCCATTCTCTTTTGCATGAGACACGAACACATTGCATATCACAAATACACACAGCAATCGCATTACTCTCTCTTGTGCTATTTCTCTCCTTTTTTCTCTTGTGCTATTGTTGCTCCCTGCTCCTGACTGTTATTAGCCAGCTGAAAAGCTAAGGCTAATATTGTGCTTATACTTGGCTCTTGCATTATGATGTGTTCTCTTGTTACTGGTATGCTCTGATTAAATTCCATGTTCCAAACCTATGTGGTTATTACTACTTCAGTGTGTTCTATTCCTAATTGTTTTCTACTTATGCTTCTGCTGTGCAACATGTGATTGATTCCTGGTTTGCCTGTTGACACTTGCATGCTCATGACTATTGTTTGCTCCTGATCTTACCTGTTATGACTATATGCTGTTACTATTTACTTTTGTGTCTAAATTTGACTATTTCAATGTCTCTTTAAACTCTTGGAGATTGGTTCTACCCCCCTTGTGTGAGCATTGCTTTGGGTACCTCTGAGTACTCATTGAACTTTGACATACAAGGCTGGTAATCCCACACTGCACATGTCCCACATTATGCTAAGTGTTTGGGTGCTGGTATTGGCCAAGGACCCAATGGGGCCTCTGGGGAGCTTTGCCACACTCAGTCCATGGCAAAGGCTGTGAAACTCGAAAGGAGTGAGATTGGAAGACTTGGACTGCTTGAAGGCTCCCTACAGAATAACTTCTTTTTTTATTCCTTATTACTGTAATTCAGCTATCATTGGTTGGTAATAATTTGTAAATGAAAAGTTGGGGTTGAATAGTGAATATGGGGAGGGGGGGGTGTTATGCATGCTTAGTTTAAGTAATCAGTAGAAAACATTCTTATAGATTTTTTTTCACTTATCTGCGCAATAGATAACATGTATAGGACATACATCTCATTCATTAGAGATCGTACCTTAGGCTCTTTAATTTCAGCCTGTTATCATACTCATTTCGTAACCATGATCATTTAATAACAAGCAAAGAACTGTTATAAGACTATTTCTACATTCTCATTAGCATTTAGAAATCATGTTTTAGGAATTTCTATGCGCATTAGACATCCTGTTGCTTAGGGTTTTATACTTGTCTGAGTTGCAATCGTTAAACGCCTTATTAGCATGCTTAACCTAATAATACAAGCACGGTTAACTGAATGTGTATCCCTTTAAAACTGGAGATCAAATATGAATGTTCACCCCTGAAGACAATTCGGCAATACATACGACGCCTAGCCAAACTTTAGGCCTAATAGGAATTGATTAATCATATTTTACCGGTTTAGGACCAATCGGCCTCCTTTAAGATTCTGAACTCTACTTCTTGTTTTGCCTCTCTGAAGTTCACTCTGTTTTAATAAAACTCCCGCCCTATTTTGAAATAATCTCGAAATTGTGCATCTGTTTACTCTTACTGATGCTTGTTCTATTATGTTTTCTGCTGGGTTACCCTTTCTGCCTAGGATCGTGCTATTTTGAATACTTATCCTACGCCTCGTCAAGCTACTATATCTTCAATTCCTTTACTCTATTTTCAAAAAACATGTTTTAAAAATTTTTATCTATATTTTACTAATTCCTAAACTGCCATATACTTCTAAATCTTACTGCTGTCCTTAGTTGTATTTCTGAAAATCGAACATCCTTCAAGTCACTTAGTCTTAACTGAACCTTCTACTTTTCCTGATAAGTTGAAAAAAAATATCCTCTTGAAACCTACTGTTTTAACTTCAACATTCCTGTATTTTTTTACTTCGATCTTTGAGACCTTAAATGTGTTTGAGATATGCTAATTACGTGTTCACTTGTGGAGGGATCTGTGAGCCTTTATTTGTCTTTGTATGTTTCCTTGTGTGCGGTCCTATTTGTTATGTATGTCGCTTAGAAATTTATCCTTTAAACCTGAGGGTTCAGCTTAGTCCTTACCACATAGGAATAGTTTTCCTAAATACCCTCCAGGACTAATAGGACAGGACGAGTAATAGAACGCAATAAGAATTCGTGACCAACTTACGCGCTTAATAACCTTTACGGGGTGGTAAGGGTAGAATATGGATATGATGACCGATGCGCTAATATAACGTGTGACCCCTCTTTTGAGGGGTGATTGCTGGGTATTGCATTGAAGTAATCCATATTAATCATCAACCTAGGACCCCTCTCCCTTTATTTTCTTTCATCTACTCGAATCTTTCATAAATGTCTGCCCTCTTTACTTTCCCTCAAAAGTTTTCAACTTACTTGCAATATTGTATGCGAACCTTTTCTATTTGAGACCTTAATTGTTTACTTGATTATGTGAAGTCACAATATAACATGGTCGGGAACCACACTAGTGGATCTTGAGGGGTGCCAAACACCTTCCCCTCGAGATAATTTCTAGCCCTTACCCAAACTCTAGTTCTTCAAACTCAAACCCCTTCTTAGTGTCCTAATGCACTTTAATCATTAGGTGGCGACTCTTCAATTCCAAAAACCCAAATCCCAAAAGGGAACGAGTTGTCCGTCCCAAATGTCATAAAACTGATTTTGCCTTTTAGAAAAAGGGGGCGTCGACACCATGGCGACTTTTCTGGGGATATTTTCTTTTAGGCTTTTACCATTTATGTTACTTGTAACTTTACTGATTCATTATTTCTTTATTTAATGTCTTTATCCCTCTTCTACTTCGAAACTGACTTGGCTTTTTATTCCTTTTTCTTTAATGCTTTCTTTTCCCGCTTTCCTTCAATACTGTTTTAATTCTGAGAAATTATTGTAATTATTACTTTATGAACATGCAAATACATGACAACTTGTTTCATTCTTGTAATTGCATCCTCAACATCATATTTCACTCATGCCAAACAAATACCATAGCAACGCTTATAATGAGTGATTGCGCCCTTCCGATATTATCACCCCCTAAATTTGGCAAAGGCGTATTTACAGTAAAACCAGTCAATCAGCGGTACAGTCAACGGTTTCGTGCCTTTCCCTCTTGAGTTGTTCACTCAAGGGCACCAGTCGATCAACTGTGCATGCATCATGGTCAAACCTAGCCGTGTCAGTTATGCTATCTGCATAATAACTCTTTAAGATAGCCTTGTCCAAAGTCCACTGGGTTTCCTTGGAACCCAAATGGACACTACTACGTCTGTGCATTTATTTGGAGAACTAATTGCCGTTTATGCTAATTATGGGTTTAAATAGTCGTGTCCGATGGGGTAAGGGCCTAACACTTTGTTTTGCAGAAATTGAGGCACGAAGTCCCCATATTTTGCATGGTGACCAACATTCACCCAAGGTTGCTAAGCATGCGGGAAGACCTTCACTCCAGTGATCAGACCGTCGTTGGCAAATATTTGGGAAATTTTCCTTCTCTCTTGGAAATCCAACCCAACAACAAAAAAAAAATTATAGAGGCTGCAACTTTATTTTGGGATAGAGACATATCTGTGTTTCTCTTTGGGGACCTTGAAATGGCAACTTTGCTCGAGGAAATATGAGGGTTAGCTGGTATTCCTTGGGAGACTCCAGGTTTGCTTATGCCAGAATATTGCAAGGGTAGGGGATCCTCAAGATAATGGGACTAAGGAAAACCCAAACTTGAACTGTTTGAAGGACTCTTACATTCCTTTCGACTATCTGTACGAGAGGTACGGCCATAGCAAGTCCCACCACACTTACCCAGATGAATTTTCCCTCACCTCATTGGGGCATATCCACAGAAGAGTCTTCGTCTTTATGTTCTGCTTTTTGGGGATGATAGTATTTCCTTTGAAGAAGGCTAGGATCCATACCAAACTAGCCATGGTCACCAAGACTCTAATGGAAGGGATTGGCGGGCAGCCTTTCAGCCTAGTACCAATGATTGTCGCGGAGATATACTGAGCCCTGGAAAACTGTCAACGAGGGGCCAAGCACTTTGAGGGTTGTAACTTACTACTCCATCTTTGGCTCATGGAGCACCTCCAAAAGGGTTAATATCGGCAAGAGATTCTGCGCAGAGACCGGGATGATCATATCGCCTTCCATCAGCCAAGGCGAATCAACTATATGCCTAAGATGTTTGCTCAACCAGAAGATACTAAAGGGTGGGGAGAGTTGTTTGAAAATCTGAAGGAAGACCAAGTGCAGTGGATGTTCGAGGGGTTCCCTACAGAAGAGTTCATCGTCCGATCTCGAGATGAATACTTTCTTATACTCATCGGTCTAAGGGGAACTTATCCTTATGTCCCTCTCTGAGTCATGAGGCAGGCAGGAAGAAAGCAGGTTATACCAAGGGTCGACAAAATGAGTCACTTCAAGGCCGACTTTCAAGACGACGATAGCCCTCACATGTGCCAGGCCCAACACATGTGGCACTCCAAAATCATCCTGGGAAAGGATTCCATAGAACCAGATAGATACTATACTGGTTATACCCCATACTATCCAAGTTGGTTAGAAGACAATCATAGTGGGATAGGATAACCCAGGTTTGTCCGAGATCATAGGATCATCGACGAAAAGGCTGTAGTACAGGTTAAGTACAACCAATTGTGCAAGAGGATTCGGGAATGCAACAGTGAGCACCGGGAAATTTAGGAAGCCCATCAAAAGGTGATTGAAGAATGGAAAGATATGGCTGTCAGCGCCAACAAGTGACTAGGGTATTTGGAGCGGGGTTTGGTAGAGTTGGAAAGGAAGTTCATCCAGAGGATCGAAAACTGCCAGAATGCTGAGGGAAACGAAGGAGGACACTTGGCTAGAGCCTATTTTCTGTTGGGACTGCATAAGCTGGTGAAGCTGTTCGATGGAGCTAAAGATGCCGAGTCTGGGGAAGGTCCTTCCGGGACAAAGTAGATAGGATATTTTCTTTTTGCTTTAAAATGTAATAAGGCCAATGGCCATTAGTGACATTTTTTTCCTGCAATTTTTAGTGTCCTTTTGGGATTCATCTTATTTTTATCAATAAAATGAGGCATTTAGCATTATAAGTTCCCCAAATCGACTTGTCGCTAGGCCTACCTCGGGCACACCGAGGCATCCAAATTAGGAAACGATTTATATTCTTGCACTATTTGTTTAAATATTGCAATATTTTCTTCTCATAACCCTCACTAACTTGTTACCTATTTGTTTTTACTTTTGTTTTATTCCCCTCCCCAAAAGGTTAGTTCGTGCACTCTTGCATCGTCATCTTACTCCACAAGATCTAAGGCCCCTCCACCTCCACCTTCTCCGAGTCCTATCATAAACAGGAAGAGAAGAAAAATGGAAGATTTTAACAACTCGGCAGAAAGGGTAGAGGTTCCTCAGGGTATTCAGGTTTCCAAATAAAGTGCCGCCCAGCTCGAACAGAAGCGGGCTTTGGCTAGTCTCTTGATTTTTGTTTCCTTCTGCACCATGGATTCAGCTAGTAAGCTTATTGGCAAAATTATCATTTTCCCTCACTACCCAAGATGTCAACTTTCCCAATGCTCAAAATCCTACACCTTCACAAAACATCCCGAAACCACAGAAACAACCCGCTCCCCATCAACACTTCAAAACATGTCACACATCAAACAACACTCCACTGCTCATTCCTGAACCACTAAACTCCACAAATGACAAAGACTCTCTTATTAGGAACCTGGCTGCAGAACTCAAGAAGCTGACTAGCCGAGGCCATGGTGTTGAAGGAAACAAAGGTATCGAGGGGCTAAATTATGAGGACCTTTGCATTCAGCCAGATGTCGAACTTCCTGAGGGGTACAAACCTCCCAAGTTTGAAATGTTTGATGGCACAGGGGATCCCAGAGTCCATTTGAGGATGTACTATGATAAGCTGGTCGGATTCGGAAGAGATGAAAAGATTCACATGAAGCTCTTTATGAGATATGTGAAAGGGGATGCTCTATCTTGGTACATTAGCCAAGACCCCAAGAAGTGGACGAATTGGGTAGGTATGGCGTCCGATTTCATGGAAAGGTTCAGATTCAACACGAAAAATGCGCCAGATGTATTTTACATCAAGAACTTAAAGAAGAAACCCACAGAGACATTCCACGAGTATGATACTCGTTGGAGATTAGACATTGCTGAGGTCAGGCCGCCTTTAGAAGAAGAACAAATGAACAGGTTTTTCGTTCGGGCTCAAGACCCACAGTATTATGAGAGGTTAATGTTGATTGAAGGCTAGAAATTTTCCGACATCATCAAGCTAGGGGAGAGGATCGATGAAGGCATTAAAATTGGTATGGTCACTAACTTTGAAGCATTGCAGGCCACCAACAAGGCTCTACAGTCTGGAGGCGCATCCAATAAAAGGGATGTGATGTCGTGATGGTTACACAGAGAACGAAATCCCCAATAAAATACGAAACCTCCCCAATATTCTCCTCTCACATATCAAACTACCCCAAATTACCAAGCACTCTCGCCCTCTTACCAAGCTCCACCACCTACTTACAAATCATCTCCACCCCCACATATTCCCAACCCGCACCCGTCTACCAAGCCTATAATGCTCAGCCCTCTCACTATCAATCACCCCCTACCAACCAAAACTTCCCTAGACCGTGACGTAACTTAGACCATAGACCTGCCAAACAATACACTTCCATTGCCGAACCAATTGACCAGCTGTATGAAAGGCCCAAAGCTGCTAATTACGTCACCCCTATCCTTGCCATAACTCTAGAAAAATCCTTCCTAATGGGTCAACCCGAACAAAACCTGTGCATACCATTCCGGCATGAAGAGGCATACCATTGATGAATGTCGCTCTCTGAAGGATAAAATCAAAGGTTTAATTGACAATAAGATTATTATGGCAAAGGAACCTGCTCCTAATGTTCGCAACAACCCCCTACCCGACCACAAAGGCGGAGGCATTCACATGATAGAGGTAGAAGATGATTGGGACCCCAAAGGATCGATCAAATTGATTGCTGAAGATGACGAGCCAAAGAAACTAACAGTCACACTTAATCTAATTATACTCCAGATCCAACTTTCTAGAGATGGTGAAGTGAACATGTCCATACCACTTGAGTTCGAGGCACCTTCTTCTACAAAGGCGCCAGGACCGATTGTGGTCGAGTTTGGATCCCCAAAGGCACCTGTACACTTTGAAATTGTTGTGTTACCTCCCAAAGCAAGAGTACCCATTCCTGTGGCTATGTCAACCATAGCACCATTCTATACGAAGGCCATTCCTTGGGATTACACCGCCGAGGCGAGAAGGAAAGGGAAAACCAAATCTGGAGAAGCAATTGCAGCACAGGGTATGACCAGATTTGGTAGGGTTTATACTCTTGAACATCTAGCTGAGTCCAGTAAGCAAGCCTCTGGACGACTGACTGTCATTGAAATAGGGCCTGATGACCTCTGGAGGAAGATACAAGCAAAGGAGTACTCATTCATCGATCGGCTGAACAAGATGCCATCCCAACTCTCCATCTTAGCTCTGCTAGAAAGCTCTGACGAACTAAGCGAGGCATATGTGCCCAGCAATATAACTGGAAGAGAAATGGCAAACATTCGTAGGGCAAGTATTGGAGAGTCACAAAATCACTTTCCACGAAGATGAGCTGCCACTAGAAGAACTGAGCCACAACAAAGCATAGCACATCACTGTGCAATGCGAGTATTATTTCATCACCACAATTCTGGTTGACGAAGAGTCCAGCCTCAATATTTGTCCATTGGTGACTCTCAGAACATTAGGAAAGAACCTGCATGAGATCAAGGATGGAGCCATAAATGTAAAATCTTTTGATGGATCCCAATGGTCCACTATTGGGGAAATCAATTTGTGTCTACAAATGGGACCGACTTGGTTCGACATTGACTTTCAAGTCATAGACGTCCCAACATCTTAAAATTTGTTGTTGGACGGCCCTGGATTCATGCCGCTGGAGCCATAGCATCAACCCTACACCAGACAGTAAAATTTGAGTGGAATCACCAAGAGGTGATTATTCATGGCGATGGTAGCAATCCTATATACAGTCCCTAGACTATCCCGATTCTTTTTTCTTTCTTTTTTTCTCACAATTTTTTCCCTCTCTTGTTTTGCCATTATTTTTCCTCTTGCTTATTTCCACTCTCTTTTTTTCTTTTTTATTTTATAGTTATGATCGAATCCTATGGGGATTGCCTACGTATCATGATACCGCAAGAATCAAACCAAGCATAGTTATGGGAATATGTGCGAAATAAATAAATAGTAAATTTTTTTTGAGTTTTCAAATTTCATAAAATAAAATAAAACTTGCTGATTACGGCGACTTCTCATAAAGACCGACAGGCTTGGCGAGTGGACCAGCAAACTTCAAAAGAAAGCTGAAAATACAGACTTGAAATGAACTAACAAACTGACAAAACAGACTTAAAAATAAACTAACAAAAACAGACTTGAACAAAGAAAGTCAAGAATACATAAGTGCTTCCACTGCTGCTCCAGTTGGCCGTGCTATAGACCTTTGCGCCATGTCTTCTTGGAGGCAAAACAAGTCATCCATGATCTGCCGGACAAAAATCATAACTGAAGCAAAGAACATGGATTGGGTCATGTCCTCACACTTATTGCACTTCATCACAATGTAGTCCGCAATTCTGCTAACCCTTTCCCTAATAATGCACTTCTCCTATAGTAACCGTCCGATCTTCTGTGATCTGCCATCCAAAACTTGTTCGATTATATGATTTTGCTCTTAAAGCTGCTGGAAGTCTTTCTCTAGCCATGCCATCATGGGATAGCAGTGCTCGCTTTCTACTTTGAAGTCTCTTGCCTATTTGGCCATTTCATTCTTAAGGACATTGGCGTTTTTCTTTATACTCACCATTCCTTTGTCATACTTCTCCTTCAGTTGCCGAATGAAACTGGCCTGTCCCTCCACATTCTTGGCTATCTTGGCTAGGGTATTTACTAGCTCTGGTTTAGTCTTTTGCAAATTATCCTCATACTCACGCACTTTTTGCACAAGGCTGTAGATGAGCTTTTCGTCTTTTTTGCTCCTGCCCGGGTTCTCAACAGCTATTCTCACTTTTCGATCTTGGGCTCAGAGAGCATCATCATATTGGGCCAACTTTCTTCTTTCACCTTCGACTTCTTGTGCTTGGAGATCATTGTTGAATTCTATGTTTCTCAACTTCTATTTCAAGGCGTGAATCTCGGCTTGATATTTCTTCTCCTTTACTCCCCAGGCCAACTTTTCTTGGATTTTGTCATCAAAAGCTTGAACATGAGGTCTTTTGGCATGCCTCTCAGGCTTGGGCTCTGGCTCTGGCTCGTTGTTTACACAAGACCTTTTCTTGAACCATGCAGCATAATTTGGACCTACTTTCCCCTTTGCGACATTTGGTACCTGGGTTCCATTTTTCAGATAACAGCAACCATTCCAATCCTGTTGAACTAAAGCCTTGAGCAATGCGGCTTCTGGATGTAGCTCAATGACCTGGGTGGTTAGATCTTCATCTTCGGGCACAATTTGATATCTTCCTAACTGCCTCAAGACCCTCCGTGGTGCATATGGCTGGATACTCCATACACCTATCAATCTCAGGTAATCCTTGGTAGTCTTCATGTATATGGCTTCTGTCATCAGGAGCCATCCTATTGTCCACTCGACCTGACTTGCTTTGAGAGCTTTCAAGTGGGAGATCCAGGCTTCAAACCCTTTTGGCACGTTGTAGTCCTTTACCCTTTCCTCATAACTTGTAATGGAGTTATCCGAGCTCGAACCACAGCTCATGAATTTTGGGTGATGCGAAGATGCTCGATCAACCACATTTGTAGAAGGATATTGCAACCTTCAAAGAATTGAGCCCTAGCTTTGTATAATCTCAATGCTCAATAAATATCTTCCAGCACTAACAGGACAAGAGTATGATCTTTCTTGGTAATGAGGATATGTGCAATTCTGACCATACGAGTATCCACTATCCCTTCCACATTTGGAAAAACCATGATCCCTAAAATGCCACAATAAAAGCGAACCAGTGATGAATTTGCCAAAGGCCCTTATTTTGTTTGTTGCTCAAACCCTTTTCATACGTTTTGAACACGGTTGAGTGCCCCAACCTGAAGTACAAGAAGAGGAAAGAACAACACCGTTTTCTTAGATGGGCCTTCTTCATCTGTTTATCACAGCTCTAACCACTTCTGACGGGTTCTGGGCATTGTCCATTTATCACGGGTCCTGGAGAGTATTCATTTGTACCAGTGGAGGGTTAAGGTTAGGGTTGACTCTGGTGGACCTTTTTGTAAAATTGGTTTTTTTTTTCAATTTCTAAAATAAAAATCAAGGACCATGACTCCCTCACCTATATGCTAATTTAGTGAAAATGGTCGTCTTTGCAAATGTGGCCCCTTCCCAATTCCAAATAAATTTTGAGGTCAGGTAGAACTTCTTTATGGAATAATAACACTTTACCGACACACTTGTTCATTTTTTTACGAAAATATCCCTTCAACAACTGAAGATACTCTAAGGCTATCTTGGCAGGGACGACTTAAGACATTACCAAAGCTGGATCGGCATATTTTGACCAAACCCCAAACTACATTTATTTGACCCCTCTCTTTTTTTTAAAAAAATAAGGCCGAACCTTATGTAGGATACCTACTTATCCCTCATCCGGTGAGAATTAGACGTGTAATTAGGTCAATTTTGACATACTTGAAAAAGGACACAGTATTAACTCTTTTGAAAAGACACTTTCTTTTTCCTCCGTTATTTTGAAAAATTTTCAGCAGAATTTCGGGATATTTCCAAATATCGGGGGTTTTCAGAATTGGGCTTTATTTTCGTCCCTACATTACTCTTGGTTTTCTTTTGATTATTTTTCCTAGCCGATCAGCATACAGGTCGAATCAAATAAATGTTCACATAGCACATAAGATGTATCAGGATGGTATGTTATTTTGGGGTACACCTGTCGTATACGGACCCAACCACTGTGTTGAGTCCCCTTAGTCAAATGTACATGATAAAAATAAGCACTCCTACTAGGGATCTGGCATGAGGCTGTATTTTCAAGGTTTAAAATCTGGGGTTGTATTCTAGACCTCGGTTACCCGAGCAGACAACTGGAGCCGAAGAGGGAGCAACGTACCGGGAACACTAAAGTCTGCCCGGCCTTGTTGCTGGACCAACCATGTTCTATTTGGTATAATTTTTATAGAAAAGTCGGGCCACGGGAACGTGTGCACCATTTTCAGAAGACTCAAAGGGGTGGCGTAAGAAGATATTTATATACAATTCAAACAATATTAAAGGGGTAAACATATAGCATTTAGCATAAAAGGTTCACAGAATACAATAATGTTAACAATAAATGAAGCCAAGTAAAAATCATAAAAAAGCTCGAACTCTTGAACCCTAAACCAGAAGTTCTGGGTTCTTATTCCCAGCAGAGCCGCCAGAGCTGGGACACCTCCTTTTACTACCCCCGGAAGGGTATAAGGGAATTTTCCAATTTAGGTGTCAATCAAAACGGTAATATTTATTTAAAATTTAGAGTTTCCACTTGTGATAGTTTGTGGTGTCCCAAATAATCGGTTAAAATCCCAAATTGAGGAAGTTTGACTCTACTATACAGTCTATGAACACAAAAATCCGGGTAAGAAATTCTGTTTACCCGGAAGAAGGTGTTAGGCACTCCTTCCGTGGTTCTAGCACGGTCGCTTTGATCATACTTGATCTTATTAAATTGTCTAATTACTCATTTTAGAACCTATGTGTATTTTTCTCTTTTAATTAAGAATTTATCTTGAAATGGGTCACGCGCACGTGTACCAATTTGTTTGGCGCATCAAAAATCATGTCACGTGAACGTGTCCACAATTAATAATACTTTATTATTATTAAGAAAATTTTGCCGAAGTTGTGCGAACGCATACTCTGGTTTTGTTTTTTAGGAATCGTAATCATGTCATGCGAACATGTCCACTACCACGAAAGTATATTAAACGTGCCTAAAGCAAACTACGAACACTTTTCATTTTTATATATAAGTTGTAAAATTAATACGAGGCCCATATATGATTAAATTGTGGATGGCACACCCCGGACTATTAGTAGCCTATGAAAACCAATTTTATTATTAAGAAAATTTGTTCAAAGTTGCGCGAACACACACTCCGAATTAATTTTTAGAATTGTAGATGTATCACGTAAACGTGTACACAATCACAATTGTATTTTTAACATGCGCCTGAAAGGGCTTTTCTACGAGTGCTCATTTTTAAAATCTACCCAAAGTATTTGCGAGGGCCATAGATAGCTTAGCTAAAATGGCTCGCTTCAATCTATTAGGCACTTAACAAGGAAATCAAAGGCAAGCATTGGGAACCTGGGATGAAACTTAGCACACAAGAATGAGCAGGTGAAAATGCAGCCCAAACGACTTAATCATTTTCTCGACTGGGCCAGCATTGAGCCTAGCTCCAAAAATTTCAAGAAAGACATTTAAATTCGTGTTACACAGATTAACTACAGGCTTAATGAAATCAGAAATTGATTTAAAATTTCGAATTGAACTCTCTGTCAAAATTCTTTTCTTATTGAATCAAGCAACATTTAAGAAACAAGAAAATGCTGAATGCTATAGGACCCTGAATTGAGCCCACAACAGGGCAAAACAATATGGCAATGTGCTGACCATCTTGGGCCTATGTCAGGCCCAGCAATCCCTAAAAAATCCTTCAATTTATAAGCCTACTAAAACACAACCATTTTTTTATTGGGCGTCAAACACACGATTACCTAAGTCATGTAATATACCTTTAATGAAGACAGCAAAAACATGATTCTTCTTTTTTTAAAAGAAACATCATTAAGGTTACATATGCAAACTATCAATTAAATGCTAACTATGAATTAATCATGTAATATTCTGACTCTCGATAATATTGAAATCCAACAAAGGATTCTCATTCAAACCTATACGTATAATTTAACAGTTCAAACATGGTCCCAAATTTCATACTGATTTCAACAGACTTAAGCAGATCCAAAAGACAATGTTTAATCCAACTTCGACCTATGCTGCAAGAAACCCGACAACCTATATATCCAATAAGGCTTCAGCCAACTCACAAACCAACAAGCTGAATTAGAGTACCTATTCGAACTTGCAAGCGAGATTTAAACCAATAACATTAAATGAAAAAATACATATATAAAGAGGAAAAAAACAAAACAAAAAAAAGCAAAAAAAAAGAAAAAAAAAATGAAAAAAAAAATTACTATAGAATTGAATAATCTTAAATACACAGGGATAACATTCGATAAACAACATATGTCATGAAATTCCAACTTGATTACATAGCTTCAGATTTTTGTTTACTTCATACGTTAATGAGATCCAAGATGTACCTGATTACAACCAAAGCAACAAAGAAATTAAGCACGCGGTTAGGAAGAAATAATAGCAATAGATCAGCAACACCAGCACAACAACATTCAACCTTTTAAACAAAATCAAAATAAACTAGAAATTTCCTTGAAGCTTTTAAATTCTGACTAGCAATCAAAACTAAAGAGCAAAACCAGGACCAATTTTGACCAAAAGATTGCAGGAATTTTTAGTATTCTTTCAGAGTCTGAATGGCTGCCAAAGAGGTCTTTATATAGGCATGCCTAAGGCAGCTCTAGCCTAGCTAACCATTTCCCCTTTTTACCTCTTTAATTCATGGTTATTTTACCCTTATCGCCCTTCAAAATATCTGAAACCCCCCCTTATCTTAACAAACCAGCCCCAACCTTATCCTCTAGAAGCTTCTATAACAATAGAAAAATATTCCATGAGTTTCAAAATACCCAAATTAACCCTTTACACACCTATTTTTACATCCAGAGTGACTCAACTCATGGGTTAGATTTGACCCAAGTCCCAAATGAACGGGTCTCTTAACCTGGTCAGTGATGACCACAGTTAATACCAAAACCCAAACTATCAAATATGATAAAACAAAGAGATCAAATTCAGAGAAAAGAAAACAAATAACTATCCAGAATTTTACAATTAAACCTAGCTTAACTACTAAACTAAGATGAATTCCACTATTAAAGAAAACAAGATAAAAATAATAAAGCAAATATAAATATAAAAGTATAAAAAAAAAGAACAGAAAATGCTACAATAAATAGAGTCGTGGGAAAAAAGGAGGGGAAAGTACCAATTCACGATGGAAACTTAAGCTGATCAACTACTAAAATATTTATGAAAACTAATTGCTCCTAAATTAAAAGAAAAATTACAAATTTAAAAATAAAAGCTAAAAATGCAAAAGTAAGTCCATTTTTTAGATTTTCATTTTTTATAAAATAATTAATTTACTAATTAACCTAAAAATATAAAAATAAATCCTAAATGCAATGCAGGGTATTTTTGATATTTTTTATTTTTAATGCAAATTAAATATGTACGAAAATGCAAATAATTATCACAAATTTTCACAAAATTCAGTAAAATTGCCAATAATGGAAAAATTTATTTTCTTGATTTTTATAGGAGTAATTTACATAGAGCAAAGATCACGTGCTCACACCTAGTCACTTTCTTAGTAAGAATGTTTTTTAAAACTTTGCACATATTCATCCTACATACACGAGCACCTGGGAATTCGTACGAGGACTACCAGAGCTGTCGCGGGGCTTTTGATTGTGCTCAACCTGTATGTGGGGCCATCCAATAGTATGATCAAGCTCAACCTATCTGAGCATATTAATGGGTCCTCTGATTACGCTCACTCAGACTCAATCCATTTATGGGGCTATCGAGTGGCTCAATCAAGCTCAACCTATCTGAGCATATTAGTGGGGCCTATGATTATGCTCACTCAAGATCAACCCATTTAGGGGGCTATCGAGTGGCTCAATCAAACTCAACCTATATGAGCGTGTTAGCACCTGCAAGTATGGCCCCAGCCATTGTGGCACTCATGCTTGGAAAGGTTGATTACATTCTCCCTTTCTTAATGTTATCATGGTAATCTAGATCTGGACTAAAATCTGAACAATATAAGTAATTACACATAAACAAGCTATTGATGTAACGACCTGACCAGTCATTTTGCTTTCTAGATCTCTATTCCCAAGAATAAGACTTCCCGTATGTACTTTACTATTTCATAACTTTTGGGGATGGTTAGTTTGGGTTTGGGAGGTTTCGGGTTAAAATCGAAACACTTAGTTCCTTAATAGTGGCTTAAAATAGTTATGTTTGACTTGAGTCAATATTTTCAGCAAACGACCACTGAATTGAGATTTGAAGGTGCCAATAGATTCGTATGATAATTTTAGATATGGGAGTATGTTCGGATCGGATTTCGGATAATCTAGGAGAGTTTCGGCGTTTAATGTTGAAAGTTGGCACATTGAAGGATTTCAAGTTCTTTAAATTTGATTTGAAGTAGGTTTTTATGTTATCGAGGTCTATTTAGGATTCGAGCCTGGGAATAGTTCCATATGGTGATTTAAGACTTGCACGCAAAAATTGGTCCGGGTAGTTTAAGTATGATTCAACGCGATCAGAGTAAGTTGGAAGAACTTGAAGATCAAGGTATATTTGATTTTTTTGGGGTGAAATTCTTAGTTTTGATATTGTTTTACGTGTTCCAAGGGTTGGAGTGAGTCTGTTTTATGATTTTTAACTTGTTGATATATTTGGATGAGACTACAGGGGCCTTGGATACTAATCAGACGAAGTGCAGAACATGGTTGAACTTGGAACCATGGCTAAAGCAAAAACAATTTTGATGCATTCGTACTTGCGAGGAGCTAGCCACAAGTACGAGCTAATGAGCCTTGGATACTAATCAGACGAAGTGCAGAACATGGTTGAACTTGGAACCATGGCTAAAGCAACAACAATTTTGATGCATTCGTACTTGCGAGGAGCCAACCACAAGTACGAGCTAATGAGCGGGGTCACCGGTGCATGAGGCAAGCCGCAGAAGCAATCTAGCAAATGCGGAGTTTTTCCGTAGAAGAAAGCCCCCAAATACAGAGTTTTTTCACAGGAGCGACCTAGGATGGAACATTCGTATTCCGCAGAAGTGGACAATTTCCCGAAGAAGCGACAAAGTCGCCGCAGGTGCAAGAATTGCTAGGGAAGAGAGGTGCATTTATATCGGACTTAGGCTTCTTGGTCCATTTATTTCACTTGTTGGACGAATTTAGAGCTCTTTGAAGAGGGGTTTTCACCTAGCACTTTGAGTTTCGGAATGTTTGGCACCAAGTTGAGGATTTATAGCGGATTTAAGGATTGGAAGTGAGCTTGAGTACGAGGTAAGTATCTTTCCTAGTATTGTAATAGGGAACTCATCCCCTTAGGTTTACCTTTTTTGTGTATTACTTGTGTGGGGAGCTACGTACGCACGAGGTGACAAGAGTATGTGCGTGCCTATATTCCATGATATGTCTGGGTAGACTTAGATCTACATCATTATTCTAATTCTACTATAGTGCTTATCACGTGTATTAATTGTCTTGAATAGAGCTGAGCCAAGGGATTTAAAGTCTCTATTTTTGACTTAGATTTCTTATTTTGTAAGAATTGAGGACTTAATAACTTTGTGAAATTCATGTCCTCTTGGTGACGTCCAAATCCACTACTAAAAGGTAAATGGACACGATCGCATGCAATATAATTTACCCAACTATGAGTTGGGGTTGAATCCTACAGAGAACAATATGTAGGCGATTAGGAATGTAAGAAAATTATCACTTATCGAGCAATAACAAACACTAAAAATTTGGTTTAGAAATGTTTATACCTAAATGCAGAAATGTAAACTAACCTAGAAAGCAAGTAAAATCATCAATGGCTACAAGGATGAATGCATCGAGAATTACACTCAAGTAACGATCCAATATATTTCATGATTTTAAGATGACTAACAAGACTTCCTAATTGAATTATCCCTAAAACAATTAAGAGATTAAGCCCACCTGGATATGGCTACAAGTAGTTCAATCATATCCCTAGGTAGAATCGATAAATTGAGGGTTAAGGCCACAAGTTCTTGTTAATTAATCTTTCTCAACCCCAAATTATCTTTTCCAAAATTAATTCGGAGTTAATGGGCGAGTCCTAGGGTTAGCTAATGTCACGACCCAATTCCCATACCCGATCGTGATGGCGCCTCTTGTGAAGATAAGGCCAGCCAACTAACCCAAATCCTCTCTTTAACAATTATTAAACATAAATGAATAGGAAGTACAACTTGATGGCATTAAAAACTATTAATTACAACCCAACACAATCCGACCAGGGTGTCTCAAGTCACGAGCATCTAAGAATACTGAACACCACTATAGGGCCAATAATATATACAAAATAAAACCTGGAGTTCAAAAGATGAAGTCCGGTGCCGCGAACGCTGGCGGTCACCTTGCTCAGCTACAATAGTAATACCTTCAATCCACTAATAACCCACTACTGGGTGAATAATACCTGCAACTGCACGCGAGGTACAGGGAGTAAAGTGAGTACTCCAACTCAGTGAGTAATAAAAGTAAATAATAGCTGAGCAACAAGAAATCACGTAAGGCACTCCATCATGCTATATAGAACAGTACAACCCTTTGAGAAAACACTAAAACCATGTAATCCTTTGGAAAACATCTAGGCTCAGTTAACAACCTCTTTTGAAAATATCTCTTTTCAATAGTTAAGCAAATGAATGCGATATCAGATAGTGCAAGTCAGCACATAAGTCAGCCCCTCGGTCACAACACTCCATTAACAAATAACACCAGGGTATCTGGTAACAGTGCAAGAAATAGCATGGATGCCAATGATATGAGAGTGCTGAATGTCATGCCACGTAGTACAAACAGGAACCAATGCATGAATGCAATGCAATGCACATGACCGGTACACTCAGGTACCCACTGCGGTGTGCAGTCCGAGCCAACCATGTGTTTATCATCGACGGCGCTTACTGGGGGTATGTACAGACTCCGGAGGGGCTCCTACAGCCCAAGCGCAATATCATGCCATCTCGTGGCATCAATTAATTCCTGGTCAGTCACTGTTACCTGACCAATTTACATCATACATTGTCATTGTTACCACTGTTTCAAGTTACATCATACAGTATCATTGTTACCACTGTTTCAATTCACATCATACAATGTCATTGTTACCATTGTTTCAAGTTACATCATACAGTGTCATTGTTACCACTATTTCAAACTCACTGCTGTGGCGCACAGCCCGATCCAAGCTCAGTATAGAAATCAACATAAGCCCCTTGGGCATTTGTAAAACAGTAGTTCTCAGCCAGAAATATCATTGAAAATATCATTTGAGTTTTCAAAACTTAGAAGTATGGCTGAATTTGCAAAACAGTATTTAAAACCTTGGACTAAAACCAAATGATATGCAAGATATGCTAAAACAGTAATATCAATCCCTGAAGGATTCACATAGTTGGCACGAAGCCGAAACATGGCAATCAACCCAAATTATGATGATAATAAGTAGTTTCAGTCAAATACACGGTAAAAATCAACAACCGGGACGGACCAAGTCACAATCCCCAACGGTGCTCTACCCCACGCTCATATATGGCGTGCAAGTCACCTCAATACAGCACTATGATGTGCAAATCCGGGGTTTCAAACCCTCAGGATATCATTTACAAGTATTACTCACCTCGAACCGAAAAAATCTCTAGCTCGCGCCGCCTTTGCCCCTCAAATCGGCCTCCACGAGCGTCGAATCTAACCCAAATCAGAGCGAATGCATCACAATATGCCAATGGAACAATACCCAATCAAAAACAACCAAAAAATAGCAAAAATCTCGAAACTAGCAAAACCCAAGCCCCGGGCCCACTTCTTGAAAAATTATAAAATTCACATCAATGGATTCCTCATCTCGCCACGAGTGTATACATATCAAAATTATCCAATTTCGATACCATTTGGTCCCTCAAATCATCATTTTATATTTTGGAAGATTTCACCAATTTTCTCCCCAAATTCCATCCCAAATCATGAAATAAATGATGAATTTAATGATAGATTCATGTACTTTAGCCAAATGTGAGTTTGAATCACTTACCCCGATGAGTTTCTTGAAAAACCTTCAAAAAATCGCCAAAATTCGAGCTCTCTAGGTCAAAATATCAAATAAAACCCAAAACCTCGTATTTATAGAGTAGCCCTAGATTTTCACCTCCGCGGCCGTGCAAAAGTGACCGTGGTCCGCGCCAAACTCGCGCGGTCCGCGCAAATATAATTGCGGCCGCGCCCCTTTTTCTCTGCAATGCCAAGCTTTAGTATTTTGGCCATAACTTTCGCTATAGATTTCCAAATTGCAATATCTTTACCTTTCTGGAAACTAGACACGAAAGGCTACCACTTTTATTTTTGAATTATCTCAAAATTCCTTGTAAATAAAAAGATATGAGCTTGCGAAGTAGGACCGACGACCTGCAGATCTTCATGACCGCGGCCGCGGTCACTGTTGCGCGCCCAGCGCAAGGCCAGTGTGCCCCGCGCGAAAAATGACTGCCCCATCCATTTTTCTAAGTTCCGGGATGTCCGTACTCGCTCAAAACTCACCCGAAACACACCCGAGGCCCCCGGGACCTCAACTAAAAGCACCAACGCATCCTAAAACATTATTCAACCTCGTTCCAATCATCAAAGCACTTCAAACAACATCAAATTACCCAAAACTCATCGAATTCAAGTCTAATTTTCTAAAAACTTCCGAAATACACTTTCGATCAAAAATCCGACCAAACCACGTTCGAATGACCTTAAATTTTGCACACATATCCCAAATCACCTAACGAAGCTTTAGAAACTCTCGGATCAAAATCTCACCTATCAACCGGAAATTCGCCAAAATACTAACTTCGGCAATTCAAGCCTAATTCTACACCGGACCTCCAAAATAAATTTCGATCACACTCCTAAGTCGTCAATCACCCTCCGAAGCTAACCGAATCATTGAAATTCAAATCCGAGCCATCTAAAACAATAGTCAACATCCAGTTGACTTTTCCACCTTAAGCCTTCCTTTAAGAGACTAAGTGTCTCATTTCTTATCAAAACCAATCCAAATCAACTCTAACACACCACATACCGATAACGAAATATGAAGAAGCATAAAATGAGGGAAACAAAGTAGTGACACATGAGACGACGGGTCGGGTCATCACAACTAATCCCTTTGAAAATATTAAAGAACAAGAATAATTAAAGAAACAATAATTCACTTCATAAATGGATAATAATCATTCAATACATGAGCACGAAAAGGTATTTAATCCACAATTTAATCATGAATATTTTCATAAACAAGATTCAAGTGTTAGATAAAATACTACACACTTAAATATTCAATACAAAGCAAGGAAATGAAGAAATAAATATATATGGGTAAGAAATCCTTAACGACAAGCTTCAAATCTTCAAGATCCAAGTGTGTGTGCAAAACTCTAGCTTCCACCTTGTTCCCTCTAAGTCTAAGAACTTAAAAATCTGCCAAAGATGACCAGATTCTTCCAAAGATACTGCTAGGTCGAGTATTTGTGGGTTTGGAAATCAAAAAATATGAAATGCCTAATTTGCCCAGGTCTGATGCTTGTTGACCGCATCTGCGGATGAATCCTTGCAGATGCGATTCCACAGATGCGGATGCCTTATCGCAGAAGCGGAACGTTGAAATATACTTGACACCGCAGATGCGGAATCCAAAAGCGCAGATGTGCTACCGCAGAAGTGGACAACGACTCGTAGATGTTGTTCCTGTTAAAAGGTCCAGCTCCACAGATGCTTCCTGTAGAAGCGAGGTCACTTCTGCGACAACTCTTCCGCAGATGCGGAATCACTGGAGAGCTTAGCATTATTTTCACCCTCTTTTGCTCAATTCCACTTCAATTCAATTCAAATCACTGCATAGCATCATTTACATTTACCTGAAATCTAACAATACACACCATAAACGACCTTATATTATCATTGAAGGACATAAAAGCTAAGGAAAAGAGACTAGAATGAGTGGTGAAATCACCACTCATCACCCCTCATGTCGCATGCACTTCCCCGAGCGTGGTAAAATTCTCTCTCTAAAGTGGGCCGTTCGCCTCGATAGTAAAATAAACTTCTCTTATGGGAGTGGACCGTTCGCTTCGATACTATAATAGATGCATCTATGGTTCGTGCTGTTCGACCTCGGCAATGTACATATGATTTCGGATCGGGCCGTACGACCTTGGCTTAAATTGTGCATGAAAATTCTCGTAGCCCAATTACACTTGATATTATATTTATGATTTAAGAGGTTATAATTTATCTATTGGCCCAAAATTTGTTGGGGATTTTTAAATTGATCATCAGTTAAAGAATTATTATTCACTCCCTGCTAATGTGCTATTATGTTTATTCACTTATTCCATGCCTATTTAGAAGTTATGTATTACATTTGTTAGCCTTGTCACTATTTCTTCTAAGTTAGACTAGATATTTATTGGGTACATGTTGTTTATGTACTTATGCTACACTTCCCCACTAATCGTGCAAGATCTGAGGCAGGTGCATATGACATTCATTCAGGTGCGCACCCCCGTTCTGTGGCTATTCTACAACACCCGCAGTCTCTCTTTTGTATTTACTCTCTGTCTATCTTATTTCAGACGGTAGCATAGGTGTTTTGTAAATTCTACTAGTTGCTCATATACTTGTGAAACTGGGTCTTTGAAACATGCTAGTAGACACTTTATGATTTTGAGTGTTTATTTTGACGTATTTGCCATTTCATTAGTTTACGCTTCACTTTACTTAAATTTCTCCACTTCTCATCTACTGATTGAATAAAAATCAACTATTTTGGAATTTATAAAAAGAAAAAAAAAACATGAGTAGTTCACTGTTGGCTTGCCTAGCAGGGGCGTTGGGCGCTATCATAGCTTATGGAGGAAATTGGGTCATGACAACATGGTATCAGTGCTAGGTTCACATAGGTCTCACAAGTTATGAGCAAAGCTAAAAGAGTCTTGCAGATCTGTGCGGAGACATCCGTACTTATCTTCGAGAGGCTATAGAGTGTTAGCAAAATTTCTCTTTCTTCATGTCCTATCGTGCAATCGATGTTTTGCTAAGTATATTTCTCTTATTCTCTCACGGATGGTGAGAATGCACGCGGAATATGTGCCCCACCATGGAGGATCTACTCCCCCTATTTCTAGAGGCTGAGGGAGGGATCCAACGCGTGTAGAGGATGAAAGCATTGTAAAGTTGCTCCAGTTATGTCACCGGTGGATCCAGTAGAGGATCCTATTATTCAGGAGCAGGGCGAGGTGCCTGCACCGGAGCCGGCCCCAATGGATTTCATGTCTGCACCAAGATTCAAGGATGTTATGGGTCGTATGCTATTGTTTGTGGATTATGTGATGCAAGTCAATTTATTTCCAGCATACCTAACCACATCTCAAGCATGAAGGGGAGCACAGACTCGTATAATTGTCGTATATTAGATCCTGAGTGCACTACCCGTGGGCTGAGCTCAGCCAGTTGCAGCGGCTATAAAAGAGCCCGGACTAGTTGCGGCCGATGAGCGTCAAAAGCTATTGGATAGATGGTCCAGGCTACATCCTCCTTCCTTTGGAGGTAAACGACTGAGGACCCCAATATATTATTGATGATTGCAGGGACGGACTGCACAACATGAAGATATTGGAGTTCCAAGGGGTGGACTTTACCACCTTTCAGTTGAAGGTCAGGGCCCGTAGATGGTGGATGTCTTATCTTCTCAGCAAACTAGCAGGTTCTCCTCCCATCACTTGGGACCAGTTCACACGTCTCTTTCTGGATAGATATATTCCACCTTCTTTGTGGGAAGAGTTGCTAGGTCAGTTCGAGTAGATCCAGCAGGGTCAGATGTAGGTGAACGAATATAGGGTGAGATTCTCTGAGTTGTCTTTCCATGCACTTATGATACTCCCCATCGATGCAGATAGGGTGTGGAGGTTTGCAGGCTTATACTCAGGTAGCCATGCCACTATGGCCTGAGAGATTGAGATGAGGACTTCTTAGTCTCTTATTGCACTCTAATTCACTTCACTTTTAGTGTGTTTGAGCTTTAATCACTAGTATTTTGTACTTATTGTGTATTTTATATCCTGTAGGAGTGAGTTCGAGTGATGTAGATATTATGGTATGAATTTAAGCTATTTTGAACTTTAAAGTCTGATTAAAAGCCCAAGAAAATAAGTCGGGATCGTGTTCGAGGGCCAAGAACCACATTTGGATATAAAATATCAAGGACAATCTGTACACTAAGAAAAACCCACACCCGCAGCGCATGAGGCACCGCATTTGTGCAAATTTTCTACCTGTTGAAAATTCTAGCTCTCTGATTATCCCTACAAGAATCCAGTATGGCACGTTACCCCATGCAACGCGCCTGTGCAATTTTTACATAGGTACAATCCCATTACGGCTAGGAGTAGTTATTTTCGTTCGGGCCTGACCCTACTTGATATATATACATGTTAAAATGTAATTTTTGGGACTTTGACACATCTTAGACCTAATGAAGCTATGTAGGAGGTGGAGAAGTAAAAACACAAGGATTTCATCATTCAATCTTCACTTCAGACACGAGTTTGGATCGTTTATGTTTTCCTTTAACTTAAACATAGTTGTGATGATTGTGCCATATCTATAGAGTAATTCTCTTTAGGGTTTGATGGATTTTGTATATTGATATTTGTTTGTGAATATTAACTCTAGTTTTATGTATTTAACCATTTTTGATTTTTTTAATCATTGCATCTATATTCACTTGTTCATATAATCGAGAGAGGCATAACTTGTGGTATCTTTGCATTATTTTATTTTTTGAACTGTTTAATTCCTCTTAGTAATCGGAAGAGGCTAGTTGAATAGTTCATTAAATCTAGTTAGGAGGATAATTGAGAGAGGTTCTTCTAAAGACCATTCCACTGCGAATTCTTCCATATCTTTACCGAGCTTAAATTAGTTTATCTTGTGTGGTTGAGACTTAATAGAGAGAGGAGTTTTACTAAATGTTTGAACTAATAATTGAGTGAATTTGAGTGATTCACTTGAATATTAGGAGTGGATTATATAGAGTTAGATCCAAAAATTTGTCTTGCGCTTATCCAATCAACCCTATTTTCTCCCATTGATAACATTCCTTGCTCATTACTTGCGTTGATCGTCATTAGTCAATTAAATCTAAATTCTTAGTTAATTTTAGTAGTAATTAGGAAACTCTAAATTGTTGATCATCTTTAATAGCAATCTAACAACAAACTACGATAATACTGTTTAACTCCAATCCATGTGGAAATGATATTATAGTATACTATATTCAACTAGCGAGCATATTTAATTATATGTTTTGCGCTCGTTAAATTTCGTCACTGTTGTCGTGGATTAGCAATATGTAGTGTTTGGAATAGTTTCTAATGCTATTTCATGATTTTTTTTATTTTTTTCTCTTTTTACGTTTGGCATTCTTTGAATGTGCGCATGATACAGATTTGATTGGAGCATGACTCAATCTTCTTTGAAGGAAGAGCTACGATACAAATCAGAAATCGAGAAACAACTGCGATAGCTGAGAAAGGAAAGAAATCTCCCTGAGACTTTAGAGAAGTTTGGGCAATCCTCAACCAAATAAACTATGGTAGGAGATGATGATAATGTAGACATGGCTGCTATACAGGCAGCCCAGCAAAGAGAAAAAGTTGCACGAGATATTGAGAAAGCAGCTCTTAGAGATGCACATATTATCTATGAAGAGGAGGGAGCTAAGAGAATTGCTCAGAATCAACCTTTGGTTCTAGACCAGTTAAAAAATATAGCTCCCAGTGCTGGGAGACCACTTGGCGATTATGCTAGAACGGTCTACAACCAAGGCTAATGAAGTGCAAGATCACCTCCAATTACAGCTAACAATTTTGAGTTGAAGCAAAGGTTGCTTCAAACCTTTAAAAATTGATGTGTATTTAGAGGGAATATGAAAGAAGATCCAAACAATCATCTGGTGGACTTCGAGGAGATTATAAAAACCTTTCAATACAATGGTGTGTCACTAGATGCAGTCAACTTAAGGGTATTCCCCTTCACACTCAAAGATTATGCAAAGCACTATGTTCGATGCTTGCCTAATGGATCAATTAGAACATGGCATGAGATGACAAGAAAATTCTTGATAAATATTTCCATCAGCTAAAGCAGGCAAGTTTAGAAGAGAAATCCATAACTTCTGCTAGAACGAAACTGAAACTATGTTTGAAGGTTGGGATAGGTATAAGGAGATAGTGCGAAAGTGTCAACATAATAGAATTGAACTCTAGATGCAACTCTAGGACTTTTAAGATGGATTGACACCGGCTTCACACAGAACAACGAGCAACGCAACTAGAGGTCCGTTGGTGAAGAAGACTCTAGAGGAGGAAAATAAGTTCTAAGGACTGAGTATGTGTTAATGGGTTTCAAATAATTCACGATGATTATGGCCACGACTCAAGGTTGATGACTTCTATGAGTGTTCATCCTACTGGTGATTCGGAGTTGATTATATAGTTTTGTATTTTTGTAAGTTAGCATTATAGTGGGGGTGCGTCGTGTGGGACCGAAAGTTACAAGCACAAGGTGCGATTTAGTTTTGATTTGAAGGCCATAAGTTCTAGAGGGCATGGATGATGTTAGATACTTAAAAGGATGCTGACACTATTTGATATCTCCTTAGAATGGTGTGTATTTTAGGAGGAGCATTGTGTTTTGACTTGCTGATGCTTGACGAGTGTAACGGTTATCGCGTTGTTTTGGGCCGCAGAGGTCAGGTCATTCTATGTGGCATAGAAGTTCCATGTTAGTATTTGCTAGAAGATAATTGTGTATGAATGATGTATTAATCATTTGGGTAGAGGAGTGGGAATTAGATATGGAGATTCTTATATTAATGAGGATTAGAGATTGGATGTTCTCATAGGCAAACTATTCCTTGGTTGCGGACTGTGACGATATGTTAAGAATTTGATAGATGATGGTATGTGTTATAGATCGGTTGTTATAGGTTTTTGGAAGGTTACTTACCTGATTGGGGATGATCAAAATTTGGTTTGGGGCCAATTTGTATGCCTAATCAGAGTGTGTATTCTATATCAAATCATGTTTACTTACTCTTACGCAATTGTTACCGTAGGTATGTCGTCGAGCAGAATAGATATTATTCGTGCCCTAGACTACTTTTTGTGTATCTATCTTATGTTATGATGGGTTGTGAGGCTACTTCATTATTCCCAAACATGTTTTAGTCTTGTTTAGGTCTTGTGGTGTTATATGGGCGAGATGGATCTCGTGATTTTGATTTGTTTATCGCACCTTAGTGGTGGTTGCCTCTTTCCATATTGTGTTATATCTATTCATCTTCCCACAGTTATATTTTTGCACTCAATTGTGCTTGATGTTGACGCCCATGTACTTAGTGAGCACGAGCATTATGGCTCGATAACTATCCCTATATGGATTGATATATTTGGGATCGGGTTGCGTGTTGCAACATGAATATATGGGATAACCTTCCTTGTGTTTTGTTTTCCTTTTGTAGCATGAATTCATAAAATTTTAATTTTGTTGTTATATCATTTGTACTTGTTGGATAGTCTTTGTTCCTTTTTTTCTTTTTATTTTTGGATATATTTGAGTTATTGCTTATTTGGTGTACGGATCGAATTGTGTGAGGTTCTATGTGGCTTTTGGTGTGACTTGTCATCTGGGCTGCTTGTATTGGGTTTCTGGACCTGGTATTTGCACTATCGTATTCGGATAAGAAATGTCTGAAAGAATAATACCATATTTCCGCTCAGAATTTGCCAATTGTCCTTGTCAGATGAGAAAGCTCCTCGAATTATTGATTTCATGGGTTGTTATGAGTTTCTCCATGATTATTTTATCATTGCAGCATTGTTAGGGTATGGAAAATTGTTCATTTGATATGAAATATATTAACGATATTAGGTTTGGTAATGAGTAGTTATTGTGGTCAGGAGTTATTGTTGCGAGTACGTAAACCATGTGGCACATCATACGGTTTGAACTTGACAGTGTGTTGATGGTTTGATGCTAGTTGTTGAGATTTATATTATGTGCATAAACAAGGACCAGATCGTATAGGGGTTCCCGAATGTTGGAATTTTGTTCCACGCCCTGTGAGCTAAGGTCGAAGGAAGAATCGTCAGTCGTGTTCATGGACTTATATGAATGAGGTAGTATGGAATCACTCATCACTATAGGTATGATGAGTTCATTCAGCTAGTTAACGGCTTTGGAACAATTCGTGGAATGTTCCAGGACGAACGTACATTTAAGTGGAAAAAAATGTAACGATCCGACTGATCGTTTTGACTACTAGATTGCATTTATGGTTTCAAGACTTTTCGTAGCTCTATTTAATGATTTATGTCTTGTGTGTGTAGTCCGTGTCAATTTTCAAAAAATAAATGTGAATTTTTAAAGAAAATGTGAATTTTTGACGCAAAATGATGCTACTCTTGACCACGGTCATCATTTTTTGTAAAAAAACCTCGTATTGCTATTTTGACGATTTTAATAGGCTTGTGTGATGTTTTTGGACATGTATGAATGTTTGGTTGGGGGCCCAGGTGACTCGAGTGCGTATGATATTTTTGTATAATATTATTGAACTTGTGTGAATATTCGAATTGGAGCCCGAGAGGTTTGGATGAGTTTTGGATGCTTTGTGGACATATTTTTGACTTAATAGGATTGTTGGTTTTGAAGGTTTGCAGGTCTCGCATTTGCAAGACCCTATTAGCAAATACGAGGTCAGGCTCATATTTGCGATACTGGAGGGGGTGGCCAGCTTCTCAATCTTCTTGCTATTGCGATTGTGGAGGTTTTGATTTTGCAAGTATCACGTCATATTTGTGACTATGAGGATTTAGGGGCATTCTCACATTTGCGAAGTATTTTCCGCATTGGCGGACTACCTAGTCATCACAATTGTGATTCCTTCATCGCATTTGAGATATAAGTAGGCTCAGAAATATTTTTCTTTTGCGAACAATGGATCTCTTTTTCTTCATCGCTGTTGCGAACTCTTATGAACAAGTGTTTACAATTGTGATATCAGGAACCGGGTAAATAAAGAGAATTTCAGGACCTACTTTATTTTACACTATTTTTTAACCCTAAACTCAATAAAGATGATTTTTATAGAGGATTTTCTTTCCAAATTCATTGGTAAGCATCTTTAACTTATTTTCAATTATTTATTCATGAACTTTCACATCTAATCTATGAATTTCAAAGAAAAAATTTAGAGTTTTTGGTAGAATTTAGGGATTTTATAAAACTGGGATTTAAACCTAAAATTAAAGTTGAATTTCGAAATAAATCACAGATCCAGATTCAGGGATGATTGGGTAAATGGGATTTGATCCGAATCTTTGATTTTGACCACGTGGACACAAGTTGACCTTTTCGATTATGATCAAAATCGAACCTTTTTCATTCGTTGGTAGTTTCTAAAGCTTGTTTTGAGTTTTTTGAATTATATTTGGCTAGATTCGATTGGTTTTGAGAGTTTTTCCAAAGGAAATGTTATGGTTGATTGTTTATTGTATTTAGGAATGAGGTAAGTGTCTTGCCAAGCTTTATTAGGGGAAATTTTTCTACTAAATGATATTATTTTGTACATGTAGGGGGTGATGCATACACGAGGTGACAAGCGTATATGTGTGTGCTAGCATTTCTATGATCAGGAGGGAAAATATTATGCTTCTTTGTGCCTTTGTTGACCTTGGTGATCTCTTAACTTATGCTTCATTTAATTTGATCACTAATAATAACTTTTTCAGAAATCATGCTTGAATATATGACATCTTAAGAAGGATTTAATGTGCTGTTTTGATATTCATTTGCGTACATAAATTAATCGTAGTATCACAAACCTATATCTATAGATGTTACTTTTAAGTTGCTTGAGCTTCTTTAGTCATAATAAAGGTTGATGATTTGGGGCTTATGGTTATGTTTGGCACGAAGATTATTTCCGTGTAGATGAAATAATGTTGGCATGATGAGTATTATCGTGCGGTGGGAAATAAGATTGGTTGTTACTATGACAGAAGAATTGGTTTTTCTTATTATGATTAATCGTTCGTTAAACACTCACATGACCTTTACGTGGGTTACTATTATTTTTTGTTGTTTTGTATGCTACCTTCATTTTTGTATTCTTTAAGTAGTTATCTTCGTATTAGCTATTTGGCATGTTACTGTGATATTTATATTCTATCTTGTCTATTGCGGTTACTTCTACTCTTTTACTTGATTTACTTCTGCTACTTGTCCTCTTCGAATTCATGTCTTTCCTTGTTATTAGCTCATACTTATTACATGCCTCTATTTATTACGCGATTTACTTCTTAGATGCCCTGACCGGTTACATGCCTTCACTTACTACCTGCCTTCCCTTGCTACATGTATTTACTTATTTCATGCCACCACTTGTTATATGATTTCACTTATTACACACCTGTACTTGATACTTATTTTCACCAAACATGCATCCTTCCTTGTTTCATGTTCTATACTTCTTTGCTTAGCTGGGTTGATTGACTTTTTAATTGGTTATATGTTATGTTTTATGCAGGCTTTATCTTTATATGTGGGTGACTAGCCCTGGGGCATTGTGGTGCTCATCTTGCTTGGGTTGAGTTTTGATTTCCTAGTTGAATTTCGTGCGTTAGCTTTCTTGGTGTTATGTTGTAAATTTTCAGTGGTTGGTTATTATTGAATAGTTTCATATGAATCTATATTGATATGTGGATCGGGTTTCACACTGCAACGACATTTATATTAATATTGGAATCAGATTGCACGTTGCAACGGTATATATATTGATATTAGGATTGGGTTACATGCCGTAATATTTTTCATATTATATGAGGGATCGGTTGCACGCCGCAACGGTAATGATATGAGACATGGGATCGGGTCGCATGCTGCATTGGAGAAGATATTATATATCTAATGATCGAGTTGCACGCTGCAACGGAGAAGATATATTATTGTTATTCTTTTCTATTGGTTCTTGTTATCATATTGTAATGTGCGACTAATAAGTGATGATATTTTAGGGTCCTTTGTCATTTGTATTCTTCTTTAATTTATTATGTGATTATCTATGTGTAATGACCCGGCCGATGGTTTTGAGAGCTATAGCACTGTTCCACATTTTTCCGCTTCTTTTTATTTCTAAAGCTATATTTTGATATACCTAGTTAGTAAGTTCGAGTCCGGAGTGGTTTCGGAGGGAATTGAGACACTTAGTCTATTAAATAAAAACTTAAGAAAATTGACCAGATATTGACTTATGTGTAAACGACATCGAATTTGAATTTTGATGGTTCCGTTAGTTCCGTTAGGTAATTTTAGACTTTAGAACACGTCCAAAATGTGATTTGGAGGTCCATAGCGGAATTAGGCTTGAATTAGCAAAAGTTAGAATTTGTACGATTTTGGTCGGCAGTAGAAATTTTGATGTCGGGGTAAGATTGGATTTCCGTGAGTTAGAGTAGGTTCGTGGTGTCATTTCTGACTTATGTAAAAAATTTGAGGTCATTTAGAGTTGGTTTGATAGGTTTCATTGTCGTATGCGGAATTTGGACACTTTAAAACCTTAGGCTCTGATACCATGTTTGTCACACCCAAAAAAAAAATGAGGAGCATGACCAGCGCTCAACCGGGTAAACTCGACTGAGCATGCCTGTTAGGTTTCATTCTACCCAAACTAATTTATGAATAAATAGGAGATGGACTCCATTAATCACACTTAGTAAGTATTTCATTAACAACTTCTATTTCATTTCCATTAGCAACTTAAGTCATAATTATCAAAATATTACAAGTTTTATAAATCTTTGCCGAACATCGATATTTCTACTTTAGTTCCAATACCCGACACTACCCTCAACCTGTCTATAGAGCCTCTAAATACAACTGAAGAGTAATGTAATATGGAAATGCCAGTAACAAGGCTCTGGCTATACCTCAAATACAAAGTACATGATAAACAGATGAAACAGGACACCAAAATGAAGTGGGGCTCACCAAGTCAGCTGAAAGGATGCTGCGGCATTAGCTGCGACCAACATTGCCTGCTATAGAAAGACCTACATCCATTTAAAGATGTAGCACCGCCGGCAAAAGGGACGTTAGTGCCATCGAATAGCACTAGTATGTATAACTAAACACCATCTAGTTAGATAGAGCTTTCATATAAGAATAAGGCAATCACAAGTATAACTCAGAGGAAACTTTAAATGGCCACAACATTTTCAAATAAAAGAATCGTACAATTTTCACATCGTGTTTCCATATCTTTTATTTTGGGCATTTCATACTGTTCATCATTCACATTACCACCACTAACTTGAGCGGAGTCCGATCTCGACCCGATCAGCTAGGTCACCTCATTTGAGATGTTCATTTCAATCACAAACACATTACCACCATGTGCGTATCATGGCGTCTGATCTTGGCCCATCAGCTAGGCTGCCTTACCAAGGCATTTCCCTTTTCCATCAATCATCTCATTTCAATCTTTGTTTCCCATAAATCATTTCATAGGCACTTAGGGCCACAACTATCACGTCATATATTTGGCACTAGGCCATATCTCACACCATTCCTAATTTCAATACAAGGTTTTGTAATTTAGGAAAATAGGTGCGCACATGAGTAATTTAAATTGCAAGCATAGATAAGACTTCACATAGGTGGCGCAATATCTGCAGCTTCAATATCAATTTAAGGACTAAGCATTTCAATACATAATTCATATCTCTTGCCCCTTTCAAGTTATCAAGATAGCACATTGATCATGTTGAGACACCTCTTTCACGAATATAAGGTTACAACACCAATTCATATAAAATAACAATCGTTGAAGCAATTCAACTTTAATCTTACCATATTCACACAAACCCCAATGAAGCTTAATGTCCAAAATATGGGGTTTTAGACATATATACCTCAAAGGTCTTTCCTTTAAGTTTTTAAAATACACCAACACCTCAAGCAATAACAATCTATAAGAAAATAGCGGAAATCGATTAATAATTAGGAAGATTACCTATGCTGGAACTCTCTTAGGAATTTCATCAAACACCTAACAAGTGAAGTAAACTACAAGGTTCTACAATGGAAATTCCTTCTTCCCTTATCCAATTTCATCAAGAACCACCCAAAATAGTTCATTAATCTCACATACTATAGTTTAATGTCACATGCATGGCCTATTTCTAATGTATGAAATATTAGAAGTAGGACATACCCGGAAGATAGTGAGCTAGAGATTATCATGCTTGATTCCTGAGGGTTTGTGCAAGATTGATGATTAGAAGGCTAGGTTCCTCTTTCTCTCTCTAAAATGCTCTCACCTCTCTCTATATTTAGTGTAAAAATGGTCCGAAATAAAGCCCCAAAGGTTATTTAACGAAGCGGGTTCGGATATGAAAATTTCCATAAATGACCCCCAAAGACAAATATGTGGTGCAATTATGCTATAGCATAATCGAAATGTGGGCAGCATTCGTGCAGCATAAGCATTATGCGATAGCATAATCGACAGCATAATTGATTATTCTACAGCATAATCAACATGTGACAACGTAATGTTTTTCCTGACACTGCTTCACTATGCGACGTATATGCGGTCCGCATGGTCGTTTTGCGATCGCAAAATTATTTCGCAAATCCAGCCTTTGGTAATTTGATCATAACTTTGTGTAGGAATATCTAAATGACGAACGGTTTAAAGCGTTGGAAACTAGACTTGAAGACCTTTCATTTGATAGGTTGATCATCACATAAGACCTTATATATATATATATATATATATATATATATATGCTCGTTGAAAGTGGGGACTTGTGCAAACTCATTTAGAATTTTAGCCCATTAAGGAATTTTCTAACGTGACTTATACTTAGGCTTCCCATTAGACTCCACATTACTTATTATATGACTTATACACTTATTTATCAATTCCAATTGATTCCCCTCATGTTAATGGCACATAAAATATTATAATTAGCCTACATGGTACCACGAAATCCTAATTTACTTGGCAAAATATTTTGGGGCGTTACATATGGTTTGGTAGAGAGTTATTGCGGACATTCGGAGCAGGCTCATTTGCCACAATAATCTTGTTATCAATCAAAGTCTAGATCTTATCTTTCATATAGCGACATTCGTCAATGGTGTGTACTTTCATGCCAGAATGGTATGCACAATACTTATTTGGATTAACTCACTAAGAAGGGTTCTCAGAAGCAGCAGTGAAAGGGGTGACGTAACCGGCAGTTTTGAGTCTTTCATACAACTGGTCGATAGGTTAAAAATAGCTGTTATATTGTTTTGGGGGCCTTCGGTCAAAGTTTGATTGGGGTCTAGGAAGTTTTGGCATGGAGGAGGGGATTGGTAGTGGGATGGTTGAGTGGTGTAGGCTTGGTAAATATATGCTGGTTGGGAATATTTATGTGAAGTGGGCTGATATGTGGGAGGTGATTGATAGGTGAGTGGTTGAGTTTGCTAAGAGGGTGATGGTGCTTGGTAGTTTGGGGTAGGCTGATATGTGAATGGAGGTATTGGGTATGTTTGGTGTTTGATGGGAGATTTGGTTCTCTGTGCCACCATTACGGCTGCTACGTGCCTTTTCTTGGACATACTATCTGATTGTAAGGCCTTTTTTGTAGCTTTCAATGGTTTGAAATTCGTAACCAAACCACTTTTCATGCCCTCTTCGATCCTTTCTCCTAGCTTGATAATGTCAGAAAATTTGTGGCCCTCAATCATCATCCACCTCTCATAATACTGTGGGCCTTGGGCCTGGACGAAGAATTTGTTCATTTGTTCTTCTTCTAAGGCGGGTCTAACCTTAGTAGCTTCGGACCTCCAACGAGTAGCATACTCGAGGAAGGTTTCTGTGGGCTTCTTCTTCAGATTTTGAATATAGAACACATTCGGTGCAATCTCCTTATTGAACTTAAATCGGTCCATAAAATCAGATGCCATGCTTACCTAGTTCGACCACTTCTTTGGATCTTAGCTAATGTACAAAGATAAAGCATCTCCCTTCAAGCTCCTCAATAAAAGCTTCATGCAAATTTTCTCGTCTTTTCATACTCCAACAAATTTGTCACAGTATGTCCTTATATGGACCCCTGGATCTCCTATACCATCAAAAATTTAGAACTTAGGAGGTTTGTACCCCTCGGGCAGTTCGACATCGGGCTATATGCAAAGATCTTCGTAGTTTATCACCTCAATTCCCTTACTACCTTCAACGCCTTGAATTCTGCTTGTCAACTTTTTAAGTTCTTCATCTAGGTTTTTGATGAGCAAGTCCTTATCATCGGATTTGGGTGTGCTTGAGATGGGCTGGGTGGAGTGAGACATAGTGTTCACATAGATGGGGGTATTATGTTGGGTATGGCAGTGGTCATTTGTGGAGTTTTGGAGTTCCGGATGGGCAGTGGGATGTTATGGCAGGTGTTCCAGCAGTGATAACGAATGTGATAGTTTTGTTGCTTTAGGATATTTGTGGAGGTACATGATTCTGAGCATTTGGGAAATTAACATCCGGAGTGGTGAGGGAAAATGACAGATTCGCCAGATTCCAAACTTGGTCAAGTTCTTCTTGAAATTTCAGCAACTTTTGTTCTAGTTGGGATGCATTTTCCTTGGGGAACAGAGTGCCATGACCATGAGTGACCTCTACTGTGATGAACCGACCCGTTGTCTCATGTGTTGTCGCTCTGTTTCCCCCATTTTATGCTTCTTCATGTTTCGTTATCAGTATGTGGTATGTTAGAGTTGATTTGGATTGGTTTTGATAAGAAATGAGACACTTAGTCTCTTTAAGGAAAGCTTAAGTTGGAAAAGTCAACCGAATGTTGACTATTGTGTTGTAGGGCTCAGATGTGAATTTCGATGATTTGGTTAGCTTCAGGGGTTGATTTGTGACTTAGGAGTGCGATCGGAAATGGATTTGGAGGTCCGGTGTAGAATTAGGCTTGAATTGGCGAAGTTTGCATTTTGGCGAAATCCGGTTGATATGTGAGATTTTGATCCGAGGGTCGGAACGGAATTTCCAGAGTTGCTGTAGCTCTGTTAGGTGATTTTGGAAATGTGTGAAAAATTTCAGGTCATACGGACGTTGTTTGGGCGAGTTTTTGATCGAATGTGAGTTTTGGAAGAATTTGATAAACTTAGACTTGAATCCGTGGTGAATTGACGATTTTTGTGTTGTTTGACGTGTTTTGATGATTTAAACAAGTTTGTATAATGTTTTTGGGTATGTTGGTATTTTTTGTTGAGGTCCCGGGGGCCTCGGGGTGATTCCGGGTGATCAGCGGAAGGATTTTTGGACTTTGAGTGTTGCAGAAAATGCAACAGCAGTGCAGGCTATTTTAAGCCTTCGCGTTCGCGTGGCAAGTGTCGCGGACGCGTAGAGTAAGGTTGAGGGGGCAGGAAGTTGTTCATCGCATTCGCGTTAGGTCTACACGTTCGCGTAGGTTAAGGGAAGTGGTGCATCGCATTCGTGTAGAAGAAAACTAGAGGACCAGTTGGATGTTCAACACGTTCGCATAAGTGTGGGGGGCCTAAGCCTTCGCATTCCCGGGATACCAGACGCGTTCGCGAAGGGTATTTTTGGTCAACTGAAATTTTGGTCATCGCAAACGTGAGGGAGGCTCGCGTTCGCATAGAGCAATCTGGGCAATTACAGAAGGGTTTTATAAGGTCATTTCATCCGCGACCCAATTTATATTTCCTCCATTTTTTGAACCACCTCAAGAGCTTTTGGGTAGAAATTGAAGAGAGTTTTGACGGGAATCGATCGGAGGTAAGTCTCGTGACCTAGAAATGCTATTTTATTGAAGAATCTACCTTTAATTCTTGGAATAGTTGGTGAAAAACTGAAGAACTAGGGCTTGGGTTTTTAAATGAGAAAATGGGATTTGAGGGAGCATTTGGACTCCGAATTTGATGAATTTTATATGCACGGACTCGTGGTGATATAAGGAATCCGTTGATGTTAATTTAATAATATTTCGAGGAGTGGACCCAGGGCTCGGGTTTTGTCAACTTCGTATTCTTGGGTGTTTTTCGAGTTCTTTCGATTGGGTTATATTCCCTTAGCCTATTGTAATGTATTCGTTGTGGTTTTGGCCAGATTCGACATGCGAGGAGGTCGATACGAGAGGAAAGGGCATCGCGGAGTAGTATTTGGCCGACTAGAGGTGATTAATAGATGTAAATGCTGCTCGGAGGGTTTGAAACCTCCGACTTTCACATCGTAACGCTATATTGAGGTGTGACACGCACTCCATGACGAGTGCGGGGTCAGTTACTATTAGGGATCGGGACTTGGTCCATCCCGCGTGATATTTATACTATACTGGTGATTGACATACATACTTTATTCACATTTAATAGGCTGGATGCCATGTTTGGGACCTTGGACCGACTTGTAGAATCCTTCGGGGATTGATATTACTGCTTTAGCATGACTTGCATATCATTTGGTTTCAGTCCAAGGTTTTAAATACTGTTTTGCAAACTCAGCCATATTTCTAAGTTTTGAAAACACAAATGATATTTTAAATGTTATTTCGGGCTGAGAACTACTATTTTATAAATGCCCGTCGGGCTTATGATATTTTTTGGACTGATCATGGGTGGCTCGGGCTGCGCGCCGCAGCAGTGACTTAAAACAGTGGTAACAATGGCACTGTGTGATGTGACTTGGAACATTATGGGGGGCTCGGGCTTCGCGCCGTAGCAGGAGCTTGAAACAATGGTGACAATGGCACTATATGATGTAAATGGGTCACGTAACAATGACTGACTAGGATTTGATTGATGCCACGAGATGGCTTGATATTGCGCTTGGGCTGTAGGAGCCCTTCCGGAGTCTGTACATACCCCAGTGAGCGCCATCGACGATAAATGAATATGGGTGGCTCGGGCTGCGCGCCGCAGTGGGTACTGGAATGTACCATCATATGCATTGCACTCATGCATTTGTATCTTTAATTGGTGTTCAGTTGTTCTGTTCCATGCATTGTTGTATATTTGGATTATAGCTTACTTTGTGTATTTACTGTGTTTTCTTACCTTCGGACTATATTTATTTTTATTACTCACTGGGTCGGAGTACTCACTTTACTCCCTGCACCTCGTGTGCAATTGCAGGTATTGTTCACCCGGTAGCGGGTTTTGAGCTGATTGAAGGTATCACTACTATAGCGGAGTAAGGTGACCGCCAGCGTCCGCGATACCTGATTTTCCCTTCTTTGATTTTTAATTTGATTCATGTAAATTATAGACTCTGTAGTTGTGTTCAGGCTTCTTTAGATGCTCGTGACTTGTGACGCCCCGTTCGGGTTGTGTAGAGTGGTACATGTCGGCTATTAATGTCATTAAGTCATATTATTCATTCATTTATGTTTATTAATTGTTAAAAATGGGCATTGTTGTTTTGTTGGCTGGCCTTATCTTCACGAGAGGCGCCATCATGACCGGGTTTGGGAATTGGGTTGTGACAAGTTGGTGTCAGAGCCTAGGTTACTAGGTCTCACGAATCATAAGCAAGTTTAGTAGAGTCTCGTGGATCGGTACAGAGACGTCTATATTTATCCTCGAGATGCTGCAGAACCTTTAGGAAAACTTCACTTTCTTGGAATTCTTATCGTGCGTATTTGATTCAGCTTGAGATATAACTCTTGAAATTCCTTCCACACGTCGGTATGCACATGTGAGTGCTCAGTATTATATGTGCCTTGATGGCTTGTGATTCCCCGATCAAGGGGCGAGATATAATCCCGTAAGTTTGATGTCGGGCCAATCTGGAGGACTTGAGGCCGGATCTTTGCCTATGGCTTGAGCACTGAGGTGCTGATTATGTGAGCAAGTGTTTTGAACTTGTATGTTCGGTATTGTCCCTATTAGCCGGAAGGGCGGTTGGATATCCATGTGATGAGTATGTTGGTACTGCGAGATGTATCTCTGTGATCTTGATAGTGACGAAGGAGTCTGCTGAATGATAGATGAGCTGTTAAGCGTTCGATTCCTATTGTGATTGGATGTGTAGCCCGAATATAGGCGCGTGAAGAATATTTTTATGTCTCTTAGTTGGGGAGTGTAGTGCATTTCATGAGGTACGACTCAGGAAGGCTAAAATGATTGTGAAATGTATATGATGGTGGAAGGTGTGATGAAATATAGAATTGAGGCGAAGCAGGTGGGTTATCTCCTGCGGAGAGTTCTTAAGTGATATGACCCTTATGGGTATGTTAAAAGGTATCAATTGTAATTGAAGAGTACGTGTTGAAATTTGATAAATTCGGGTCGCTCAAGGGAATGGACTCAGTTGATGTAGGGATGAATGCGAGATTTGCTGAGGATTACAGTACTAGATGATCTGTCTTTTCACAAACTTGTAGATGATTGAGTTTAATCTCATTGTGGCATCATTAGATAAAAAATGTTATGAACTATTAAGGGTGTCTTGATGTATGGCTCCGAGCCAAGTTGGGGAGGTTGCTGTTGATTAGCCGACTGCATGGTTATGTGCTATGTTGGTTCCGTTTCGAGTTATGCGGGTTGATCAGTTCTGGTTGCAGAAATTGAGTCGAGGATGGCACGTGTGAAGGAAAATTTTGACTAAGGTTATACGATGCTTCGTAGATGTGTGAAAATAATAGGATGTCTTGAGCTGTTGTTGGTAAAGAATGCTCAGTGTATAGAGAAGGAAGATGGTTGTTTGTATTGGTATGAGATCATGTTCTGCGGTGTTAGAGTGCCAATAAGGCACAAGTGGTTCTGTTCGTTAAGTCAGGTAATTTGCAGTTTGAATAAGAGTGAATGACTCTCGAGAGTGGTTTTATTTTGTTCAAGATTCTACAGGGAACAATCAGGTATCTTAATGTTGTGCATGTGGTTAGAGATTGTGTTTTCATTGGAAGAGGGCAAGACTTGTGGTATTCTTATGTTAATTAAGGGATCCTATATATCGGTATCTGGGAAGTAAAGGTAACGAATTCAGATTCACAGAGAGTTCTTCCGAGTAAAGTATTCTTGGAATGTGATGTTCCTGGGGATATTAAGAGAGTATTCGGCGACTTATGGATTTTAGACAGTGTTTTCTTGTGCTTGGGTCTCGTGTAGTGAACCTGGGTTGAGGCATTGTGGTGCTATAGCAAGAGGGAATATCAAGTTGATCATGAATCAGAAGGAAAATTTTAATAGATGGAATAGCTTGATAGTAGACCGGATCGGTATGGTAATGATATGATTAATTCTTTGTATGCGTGCGAGGTTATGAGCCCTTACAGGTATTGTGCAGCGAAGCTCTTGAGCTGTGTCAGCCCACTCAGCTTGGTTTGGATAGAAGGATTCAGTCCTGACAGTTTAGCTTGTGCGAATGGAATTAGCAGAGATGTTCTTGTCGAGTTCTACCATGGGTTGGAGATGAATATATTTTCTATGGGTATGTGAGGCATGGGATGTGTAATGATTCTTCTTCCTGATGGGATCGGCGGAAGTTCTTGATTGGATGAGTTACAGTTCAGTTCTGAAAAGAAGTTCATAAAATTCTTAGGCAACGGGTAGCCTCAGGTAATCAAGGAAATGGTACTTCTAATTTAAAGTGATTTGACGCGGATATGTGTCTCGGAAAAAGGGTAATGTGATTAGACTGCTGATATCTGAGAGTGTTTGATGGCACAGGAGAATTTTAGAATATCTTTCGAAGAACGATTGGATACTCAAGGTGTGATATGTATTTATCTTGCGGAATTTGGGATCAGGTACAGTGATTCATGTGCTATATGGAGTTGGAAACTGGGAGTTCTCATGTTCAGTCTATGTAGTGGCTGTGGATAGTGTGTATTGGTACAGTTAGCGGCTACTGGGATTGGAGGCCCGAGTGGATCCTTCTTTGTTGGTATGCTAGATTTTGTATATGATGTTGAGTTGTAGACTGGTTGTAACAATGTGGGTTATTCTAGGCTGTTGTGCCATGGGCTACTTCGGAAAATTCACCGGTTGCGTGGCGAGGTGCATCGGATTATGTTATAGCATAGTGGTTGGTATTCCAAAGATCAGCGGATGGCGGGGAAAGATTGCCTTCCTTAATTGGGTCTTTATGACGGATGTCAGTATAGAGTTTCTACCATTGATTCAGTTCCGATATTGAGGACTTTTTCGGATGCGTTCCTTATGGCCGAGCATGTCGTCAGGCGAGATTGTGGATTTCAGCATTTATTTGGCGTCGGGCACCATATCGTACGGCTCCGGCAGGAGTTATAAAAAGTGGAAGGAGCAGCTTCAGGCTTCTTGGTATTGAGTTCGTTGGCAGGCCGATGTGGGTACGTATTTAGATTGAGATGGCTTGGTTGGCCCCGATATGTATGGTTGAGGGATAGGTTGAATCTATCGTTATTGAGCTTGTTAGTGATCTTGGGAGATCTATGAGTTGCTTTTTCTGTGCTGTGAGGCGTTATGATTTTCGGACTGTGGGCACATATAGTGCGGTGCTATCGAGATTCATAGTGGAAGTTGAGGGGGAAGGACCTCAGTTGTGTTTGAGTTTTGTAGCTTACAACGCTATAAGTAGATATCATTAAGCACTCAGTATGCTTACGGCCGATACTCAGTATTTTGTTATAATGAGAAAATTTGGCTCGATGTGTATCTCAATATGTGAGATATTTGTATGGATCGGGTGGCACGCCGCCACAGGTATATTATCTGGATCGGGTTGCACGCCGCAATAGTGTGATGTTGAGAATAGTTTTCCAAATGCTATTTTGTATGCCTTGCTTCTTGGTTTCTAAGGAAAGTCCGTATTGGGTGTTGCTCGGCGAATGGCACATCAGTTGTGTCCTTTCAGGATCGTATGGTGTATATCACTTTCTTCACCATGGGTATAATGCTTTGTTTGGGTTCTAGATCTCAATCGTGCGTGGTTGTTAATTTCAAGTATAGCGACTTGAGGTGCTTCATCTGTAACAGTGTTTGGTTAAGATCGCGCATTGTAGCGAGGCTACGTGGAGATTATACCCTTCGGGGTAGATTCAGGTATTCTATTTCTATGATGTGGGACGGGGTCCCAGCCTTGTGTTGTAATGGTACTGATGAGGTTGAGGTACAGCACTATCGTTTGACTTATTTGTCATGATTTGAGTATGTTCAGACCGTTCCTCATTGGTGCGTATATTGTGCAAGTTGTGGCTTAGTCCTGTGTTGTGGTGTCATATCACCAGAGTGGTATTGGATTCGAGGAGATTGTTGGAGTCATTAATGAATACGAACAGATTTGATCTTAGCTAGTTGGAAGGATAATATCGGGGTTCAGCCCGGAAATATACTGGGGTATTAGTCAAATGGGAGTGGATTCATGTATGGGTGAATTGAGGGATGGTTACGGTTTATCGCGTATCCTATTTATCGTTAGCAGTATATGAAAGTGTTGGAGTAAGACTTTAGCCAATAAGAGGTTTTCTATCAGTATCTGGTTATTGTGGGCAGCTGTTGTGAATAAAGTCTATCGTTTGGAGTGTTTGGATTGTGTAACATATTGTATGATTTCACCTGAGGTTGCAGGTGTGGGTTATTACAGTTGGTTCGAGTTTATTCTGGGTATGATTTTGGAAAGTGCAATGTGGTTCTACGGTTTATGGTCTTGATGGGCTGTGAAATTTCAGTTGTGTTGTATTATCGGACCTATGTAAGATAGGGTGACAAGGGATCACCCCGGGTATATGCTTGGTAAGGTCATTCAGCTATCGGTTGGCTTTTAGGACAACTCTGGGTACGCTCGAGGACGAGCGTTTATTTAAGTTGGGGAGGATATGGCGACACGACCCGTCATCTCATGTGTTGTCGCTCTGTTTCCCCCATTTTATGCTTCTTCATGTTTCGTTATCGGTATGTAGTGTGTTAGAGTTGATTTGGATTGGTTTTGATAAAAAATGAGACACATAGTCTCTTTAAGGAAAGATTAAGTTGGAAAATTCAACTGAATGTTGACTATTGAGTTAGAGGACTCAAATGTGAATTCCTGTGATTCAATTAGCTTCGGGGGTTGATTTGTGACTTGGGAGTGCGATCGGAATTGGATTTGGAGGTCCGGTGTAGAATTAGGCTTGAATTGGCGAAGTTTGCATTTTGGCGAAATCCGGTTGATAGGTAATATTTTTATCTGAGGGTCGGAATGGAATTTGGAGAGTTGCTGTAACTTCGTTAGGTGATTTTGGATATGTGTGCAAAATTTCAGGTCATACAGACGTCGTTTGGGCGGGTTTTTGATTGAATGTGAGTTTCGGAAGAATGTGATAAACTTAGGCTTGAATCCGTGGTGAATTGATGATTTTTGTGTCGTTTGGCGTGTTTTGATGATTGGAACAAGTTTGTATAATGTTTTGGGGTATGTTGGTGTTTTTGGTTGAGGTCCCGGGGGCCTCGGGGTGATTCCGGGTGATCAACGGAAGGATTTTTGGACTTTGAGTGTTGCAGAAAATGCAACAGCAGTGCAGGCTATTTTAAGCCTTCGTGTTCGCGTGGCAAGTGTCGCGGACGCATAGAGTAAGGTTGAGGGGGCAGGAAGTTGTTCATTGCGTTCGCGTTAGGGCTACGCGTTCGCGTAGGTTAAGGGCAGTGGTGCATCGCGCTCGCATTGGGGCTACGCGTTTGCATAGAAGAAAAATAGAGGGCCAATTGGATTTTGAACGTGTTCGCGTTGACTGGCCGCGTTCGTGTAAGTGTGGGGGGCCTAAGCCTTCGCGTACGCGGGATACTAGACGCGTTCGCGAATGATATTTTTGGTCAGCTGAAATTTTGGTCATCACGAACGCGAGGGAGGCTCGCGTTCGCATATAGCAATCCGGGCAATTACAGAAGGGTTTTATAAGTTCATTTCATCCACGATGCAATTTATATTTCCTCCATTTTTGAACCACCTCAAGAGCTTTTGGGTAGAAATTGAAGAGAGTTTTGACGGGAATCGATTGGAGGTAAGTCTCGTGACATAGAAACGCTATTTTATTGAAGAATCTAACTTTAATTCTTGGAAAAGGGGGTGAAAAATTGAAGAACTAGGGCTTGGGTTTTTAAATGAGAAAATGGGATTTGAGGGAGCATTTGGATTCCGAATTTGATGAATTTTATATGCACGGACTCGTGGCGAGATAAGGAATCCGTTGATGTTAATTTTATAATTTTTCGAGGAGTGGACCGGGGCTCGGGTTTTACCAACTTCGTGTTTTTGGGTGTTTTTCGAGTTCTTTCGATTAGGTTATATTCCCTTAGCCTATTGTAATGTATTCATTGTGGTTTTGGCCAGATTCGACATGCGAGGAGGTCGATACGAGAGGAAAGGGCATCGCGGAGTAGTATTTGGCCGGCTAGAGGTGAGTAATAAATGTAAATGCTGTTCTGAGTGTTTGAAACCCCGGACTTTCATATCGTAACGCTATATTGAGGCGTGACATGCACTCCATGATGAGTGCGGGGTCGGTTACTATTAGGGATCATGACTTGGTCCATCCCACGTGATATTTATACTATACTGGTTATTGACATACATACTTTATTGATATTTACTGGGCTGGATGCCATGTTTGGGACCTTGCGCCGACTTGTAGAATCCTTCGGGGATTGATATTACTGCTTTAGCATGACATGCATATCATTTGGTTTCAGTCCAAGGTTTTAAATACTGTTTTACAAACTCAGCCATATTTCTATTTTTTGAAAACTCAAATGATATTTTAAATGTTATTTCGGGCTGAGAACTACTGTTTTATAAATGCCCGTGGGGCTTATGATGTTTTCTGGACTGATCATGGGTGGCTCGGGCTGTGTGCCGCAGCAGTAACTTAAAACAGTGGTAACAATGGCACTGTGTGATGTGACATGAAACATTATGGGTGGCTCGGGCAGCGCGCCACAGTAGGAACTTGAAACAATGGTGACAATGGCACTATATGATGTAAATGGGTCAGGTAACAATGACTGACCAGGATTTGATTGATGCCACAAGATGGCTTGATATTGCGCTTGGGCTGTAGGAGCCCCTCCGATGTCTGTACACACCCCCAGTGAGCATCGTCGATGATAAATGATTATGGGTGGCTTGGGCTGCGCGCCGCAGTGGGTACTGGAATGTACCATCATATGCATTGCATTGCATTGCACTCATGCATTTGTATCTTTAATTGTTGTTCAGTTGTTCAGTTCCATGCATTGCTGTATACTTGGATTATAGCTTACTTTGTGTATTTACTGGTGTTTTCTTACCTTCGGATTGTATTTATTTTTATTACTCACTGGGTCAGAGTACTCACTTTACTCCCTGCACCTCATGTGCAGTTGCAGGTACTATTCACCCGGTAGCGGGTTTTGAGCTGATTGAAGGTATCACTACTGTAGCTGAGTAAGGTGACCGCCAGCGTCCGCGACACCTGATTTTCCCTTCTTTCATTTTGAATTTGATTCATGTCAATTACAGACTCTGTAGTTGTGTTCCGGCTTCTTTAGATGCTCGTGACTTGTGACGCCCCGGTCGGGTTGTGTTGGGTGGTAAATATCGGCTATTAATGTCATTAAGTCGTATTATTCATTCATTTATGTTTATTAATTGTTAAAAAGGGGCATTGTTGTTCTGTTGGCTGGCCTTGTCTTCACGAGAAGTGCCATCACGATCGGGTTTGGGAATTGGGTCGTGACATCTACCCGTTCAATGGAGTTCTCCTTTCTAGCGTTGTTCAAATCTTTCATCTTCCCTTTGTTCTTATATCTGATAGGAGTTAGAGAAGGAGTAGGTGGAGGGCTCCTGGATCTCGTGAAGTAGGATGATTTGCCAGAGTTCATGGACTAACCTTTGGGGAGGGGAATAAACAAAAAGTAAAAACTAAAGGTAACAAGTTAGTGCGGATTATACAAAAATGTTGCAATATTAAAACATACAGTGCCGAAATGTAAAGCGTATCCTAATCTGGGGACCTCTTTATGCCCGAGTTAGGCTTAGCGACAAGTTGATTTGGAGAACTTAAAATTCTAAATGCCTCATTTCATTGATAAAAAGTAGACGAATCACGAAGTAACAGGAAATAAAAGTTGCTAGTGGCCATTGGCCTTATTATATCTTATAAAGCAAAAATGAAAACTCCTATCTATTTGGTCCCAAAAGGACCTTCCCCATATTCGGCGTCCTTGACCCCATCAAACAACTTCCCTAACTCGTGCAGTCCCAGCACCAGGTAGGCTCTGGCCAGATGTCCGCCTTCATTTCCTTCAGCATTCCGGCAGTCTTCAACCCTTTTGAGAAATTTCTTCACTAACTCTGCTATACCTCACCCCAAATACCCCAGTCGCTTGTTGGCACGGACAGCCTTATCCTTTCACTCTTCAATTAGTTTTTGATTGGCTTCCTGTATCTCATAGTGGTTACTTTCGCATTCCCGGGTCCTCTTGCGTAGTTGATTGTACTTGACCTGTGCTTCGGCCTTTTTGTCTATGATCCTGTTACCTCGAATAAACCCAGGTTGACCCACACCATCGTGCCTATCCTCCAACCAACCTGAATAATAGGGAGCACAACAAGCATGGTATCTATCCGGCTCGATGGTATCCCTTCCCAGGACAATCTTGCAGTGCCGTATATGCTGAGCTTGGCACATGTGAGGACTATTGTAATCCTGGAAGTCGGCCTGAAAGTGACTCATTTTGTCAACCCTGGGTATAACCTTCTTCATACCTGCTTGTCTCATAATTCGGAGAGGCACATAAGGGTACGTTCCTCTTGAGCCGATTTGTATCAAGAAAGGTGCGTCTCTGGATCGTACGATGAACTCCTCAGCCGGGAACCACTCGAACATCCATTTCGAAGAGTTCGACCCATTCTCTAGCATTCTTCGGTTGGGCGAACATGTTGGGCGTGTAATTCACTTGCATTAGATGATGGAAAGCGATATGATCATCCTAGTCCCTTCGATGGATTTCTTGCCGGTATTCACCCTTTTGGAGATGTTCCACGAGCCAAAGTTTGATTAGCACATTACAACCTTCGAAGTGTTTGACTCCCTGTTGACACCTTTCTAGGGCTCGGTATATTTCTGCAATGATCATTAGTACGAGGCTGAATGGTTGTCCGTCAATTGCCTCCATTAGAGTTTTAGTTACCATAGCTAGTCCGGTGTGGTTCTTGCCTTCTTAGTTGGAAACACGATCAATCCCAGGAAGCAAAACATTAACACAAAGACCCTTCGACGAATATTTCCCAATGATGTGATGTAAAATTCATCATGATAGGTTTCAGACATGTCAATTTAGGATTTTTCTTCAAACCCATCATCTTGAGGAAACCCCTGCTCTTGTGGTTCTTAGGGATAAACAAACTCAGAGTTTTCCATGGTATACCAGCCAATCCCCCTATTTCTTATAGTAAGGGTGTCATTTTAATATCTCCGAAGCGGAACACGGACATCTCACAATCCCTGAACAAAGTAGCAGCTTCTATAATCTTGTTGTTGGGGTGGATTTCCAGGAGAGAAGGTAGGTTCCCCAAATATTTCCGAACAAGGTTCTGATCGCTAGAGTGAAAATCCTTCCACCAGCTTAGCAGCTTGGGGTGGATGTTGGTGACTATGCCAAATCTGGGGACTTCGTGCCTCATATTTCTATCGGAAAATAAAGTTAGGCCTTTTTCCCCACCGGACTCGACTATTTAATATCAATAATTGGCATAAAAGCATTTAGTTCTCCAAATAAATGCACAGAACGTGACGATGTCCATTTGGGTTCTAGGGAAACACAGTGGACTTTGGACAAAGCTATCTTAAAGAGTCTTTATGCGGACAACATAACTGACTCGGCTAGGTTTGACCATAATGCATGCACAATTAAACAAAATAAGGTTTCTATGGGTTTTTAGACTGGTACCCTTGAGTGAACAACACAAGGAGGAAAGGAGCGGAACCGTACTACACTATTGATCGACTGGTTTTACCGCAAATATGCCATTTTTGGATTGATGGGGTGATAATATTGGAAGATCGCAACCACTCATTATAAGCGTTGCTATATGATTTTGTTTGGCACTAGTGGAAAATGATGTTGAGCATGATTACGCAACAGTTAAAAGCATGTAGTCGCATATTTGCATATTAAGAAAGCAGTAACTACAACAGTTTCATAATGTAAAGCAATAGTAAAGGAAAGTAGTAAAGAAAAGAAAAAAGAGACAATTCAGTTTTGCGATCGAAAAGAAAATTAAATGCTTAAAGGAAATAAACAAATAATTGTGTGTGAAGAAGTATAAATTCACAATAAAGGTCTGAAATGGTAAAAGCCTACAACGTCCCCAGTAGAGTCGCCATGCTGTTGCGCCCCCTTTTTCTTGCGAAATCGAGTTTATGATATTTTGGAGGAAAACTCGTTCCTTTTGGAAATTGGGTTTGATTTAAAGGGTCGCCACCTAATGATTAGGGTGCATTAGGACACCAATGAGATTTTCTTTGAGTAACCAGAGATTGTGTAAGGGCTTGAAATTATTCTAATGAGAAGGTTTTAGGCACCCCTCACAATCTACTAGTGTGGTTCCCGGCCAGACTATTGTTGTGAATTTAGGTGCAAAAACCTTCAAATAAGAGGGGATTTTCACATAATTGTTTATAAATAAACAAAGTTGGAAAAAACTATAAGAAAGCCGAGTTTTCTTAGGAGAACGAGCTTGAAATTTTTAAAGAAATAAAGAAATAAAGGGAGAGGGTGGTCCTAGGTTTATTGATAATATGGATCATCCCACACAATGCCCGATAATCACTTCTCAATGAGGGGCTACACGTGACATTATCGCGTGGTCATCATATCTATATCTACCATTCCCACCTCGTTAAGGTATTAAAGCGCGGAATGGTCTCGTTTACTTATTGCCTGCTATTACCCATCCCAATCATACCAGTCCCGGAGGCATTTAGGACTACTAATCCTAAAGCGGAGGGATATTAGGATTATTTGTAGTTTCAATGGTATAAAACTCTAAGGCGGCATACAAAGCACGTATTGCTAATTGGGAAAAGCACATAACAAACAAAGGCTCAGATATACCCCCTTTAAACAAAAAAAATACGAAATTAGCATGAATTACACATACTATTTAGGGTCTGATTAAATACTAAACATGAAATAACTTAAAAGTTTAGGCAGACCGATTTATTACATAATTCAGAAGAAGCCCAAATCAGGCCTGCCTACTGGTTGTAGTTAATAGAACATATTCAGTTTATAACTTTACCCTAAGGCTTGCCTAAATGTTGGACAAGGATCCTATAGGCATGGTATGTATTGAATTCAGAAAGCAATGAAATAACAAGGTCTAAAATAAACTGAATACGTGCTGGTTAAAAAAGGGTTGTCAGATTATTAAAGGAAATGGGCAAGTTTTAACGAATGTTGTAACTTTTGCAACTGATAGTACCCAATATTACTGATTTTAACTCTATACGTGAATGAAGCGGCTCACATTCGAGTAGGAGTTCCTATAGACATGCTTTCTATGCGTAGTTGATTTTAAGCCTTTGCAGATATATTGTAAAATGCAGAAGACATGTTTTAAAACAATGAACATGATATCTAGGTGCAGAAATTTGTTTAAGACCTATGAATATGATATCTAGGTGCAGAAATTTGTTTAGGACCTATGAACATGATATTTAAGTGCAATTGAACGTCTAGATTTGGACAATCCTATAGGCATGATTTTTATATGAATCTAGTAGTCCTATGATCAGGATTTCTATATGAATGATGGATATACAGAATTCAGAAGGACCTATAGGCATGATTTCTATATGCATTTGCATATGCAGACTTCCAAATACCTATAAACATGATTCCTAGATGAATGCAGATTTTAAAATACCTATAGGCATGATTTCTGTCACGACCCCAAACCCGGTCATGATGGCGCCCTGCCGCGAGGCTGGGCGAGCCTGACCAACACCTTCTCAATACAACGATTCATCCCAAACATGAAGCAATAAGGGGAACATGGCAACTTTAACAAT